>WBMZ01009998.1:0-132425 GCA_013400975.1 Atrichornis clamosus
TCGGGTAAGGGGATGCGGGGGCTGAGCGGGAGCCGCGGCGGCGGGGAAGCGGGTACCGAGGCGAGACGGGGCTGCTCCAGCGCTCCCCATCCCTCCCCCGGGCCTGGCGGCGCCGCTTTTGCGACTCCGGCGCTGCTCAGCAACCGCCGCCGCCGCCGCCAGGGTGGTGATGGCGGGTACGGGGCCGGTCCCCGCCGTGTGCCAGGATCCCCCTAGGCTCCCTCACCTGGGGGTCACTGGTGGGGCCTGAGGCCGCCGGAGAGCGCGGCGGAGGAAGGCGAGGCCGGGGATCGGCGGGCGGCCGGGGCATCACCGTCGGCGGTGGGGCCGGGCCGGGCCCGGGAGGGAGATGCGTGCGAGCCCCGGGCGGCGGTGTTGCCCCGGGCGCGGCGCGGGCAGCGGGGTTCCCGCAGCGCGGAGCGCGGCAGCCGCCGTCCCATGCGCCGAGGCTGCAGGGCGCGAGAAGCGGCCTCCAACTTTCCTTGTCCCGGGAACTGCGGCCGCCTGAGGGGACGCCTGGTTTCGGTAGGGAGAAACACACGGGAAACGTGGGCTTTTTGGACGGACCTCACGCTCTAGGGCCGCTTGGTAGCTCGAGGAAATGCTTCTCTGATACGGCTGCAGAGCCATCGGTTGTGGCTTGGGGCTTTTCCCACGGCGACCTTTCCTGTATTTCGGCACAATTAGCTCCTTTGGTCATGGATTCTGTTGCTGGTAAAGCTCTGGCGTTTTACCCCTAGCCGAGTTAGTGCCTGATGTATGCTCAGGTCTTTCACACGTGTATGCAAGTAGTGTGCGCGCTGGGTTCTTGATGCGCTCCAGAGACCAGGCTGTGACCCTCTGCTTTCAGAAGCTCATGTTGAGGGTACAAGAGGCAGGAACTACAGTGCCGTGGTGCAGGTTGTACCAAGAAGCCTGTGGGAAAAGACATGAGCTGAAAAATTGCTTGTTGAAAGACTGTAACTTCCTCGGGGCGGTACCTGCTGTCCTTGTGTCCTGAAGGCACACATGGTACACTGTGCTACATATGCTGTGTGTACGTGGATGTGGAAAACAATCCTGTATTCAGAACATTCTTCACTTTATCTGTGATCTTGTATTAGCACTTAGTGCCTCTTTTTCTGTGTGTGTTTGTATACTGAAACATACACATCTGCTGAAAATTGTATGTTTCAGTATACACGTGGACATATACACACACATACTCTTTCCACCCCAAAATACAGGATTTTAATGTCTAGGCCTGAAAGTTAATGGAGTAAATACTTCAGAAAGAGTGTTTAAGGATGGAAAGGTTTCTTGATTTTATAGTATTAATCTTATTTCTTTTTTCAAGTAATTCTCCTCTGTAAATCGTCAAAAACTTCAGAAAAGTCTAAACTGCAAAAGCAAATAAATGGCCGACACTGCCTGTGCTGCTGGTGCTTGGGGTGGTTTTACAGATGACTCTGTTACAATTTCTCCCATTATTAAAGAAAACTAGTTATTAGGAGTTGGTGACTACGCTTTGATGTATTTCCAGTAGCGTCTGTTTCTCCGGTTATTGCAGATATGCTTACTGCCAAGTTGTTATTGATACTTGTTAGGGTTTCATATGTATATGTACCTTAAACTGTCAGATGAGCATCTGGCAAAGCTTGCATGTTTTCCCAACAACATGTAATAAGACAACCTTTTTTGGAGTTGAAAGTATAATTAATTATTCATATTTTCTGAGCGAGAAGTTCAACAATGAGGGAAAGGCAGGAATCAGCTTGGAGTGTTGAATCAGGGAAATTGACTCTTTTAGTGATGTAGCTGCCAGGACATTTGACAACTGGGAAATACAAAAGGTCAGTTGGAAGTTGCAGCTTGCTTTCTCTTTTAGTCCTTTTTTCGTAATTTGTTTAAACTTTTGGTTGTTTCATAGGCTGAACAACTGAAAAGATACTAGTTCTAGCTAATATGAGAACAAAAAAAGTGTTAGCTATACTTGCTGGAGTAGAAATGGAACTAATTCACCTTAAGTGAATCAGTAAAGGTAGTACTAAACCACATAGGGGCTTCCTTTTGGTTTGATATCTGTGGTGTATTTAGACTGCATATAGAGACTTGATTGTATTATTGAATGTTTATGTATTACAAATACTGCACACCTTTCACAGTGTAAAAATTGTATTTTTAGTCCATTTCTGTATTTCTGTGGCTGTATGGAATAGGTGCTCTATCTGTCAGATCTTTTCTAAACCAAATTGTTTTCCCAGGCTTGGAATGTATGCACAGTTAAAAATAATAAATGATAATTTTATTTATAGCTTATCAGATTAGTCTGTTCATTTACTTTTAAGTGGATAAAGGTGAAGAAGGTTTGGATTTAAGTATTTATATCTTATTGCAGAGTCAGAATTAAAATAAAAAGTCATTGGTATAATCTGAGGCTGGTCTGGAGGGGGAGCTAGTGTCAAAGCAAAAGTGACTTAGTTTTTTGGACTCGTTCAAAAGCTTGTTGTTTGGTCATAGAATATGCTTCTAATACAATAAGGAAAACAAATGTAGATGATGCCTGCTATGTATGATTGCATTAGTATGCATCTCTTGTATGATGAATATAATCTGCAAGTGAAGTGGTGTGTGAGTTTTTTAGGGAAATAGCGTATGTGTTTTGCTATTCTGCAACAAAAACTGTATTCAAAGAACTTTGAAGTTGCAAGGTCAGCTCTTATAAATCATGAAATGCCAGAATTAGAGATTCTTCTAAGAACTGTAATTTGGCCTGTCAATGTAGGGTTAAATGTTACACTTTTCCCTGCAATGTTGTTTTGAGTATATAGCATAGAATGGCATCGATGGTGTTCAGTGTGCAATATTGAATCCTTTTTCTTGGTTTCAAATAATGTGTGGCCTTACTATTTCTTTATGTGCTGTTCATACTGTACCTTCTTAATTTCCTCTTTTGCTGTTTCATTACCTTCAGTCTCTAGTGCCTGCATGTTTCCCTAGTAATATTTTCACATAAGTCTCCTGAGATATATTATGTATTCCTTTGTGTTGAATATCCAATTTAGGACCTTTATGATATGATTTTTCAAAATAATCTATCAGTGTTTTAATGATTTATGTGTTCTAAGATGTTTTCCCATAAAGGTCTAATTTCCTAACAATAACCTGGCTTTTCTTTGTTTTTTTAATAAACCCCTCAACAGGGATCCATGAATGCGTATCTAGAAAAGACCTCACTGCTTGATTTGTAGTATGGTATGTGTTGATTTAGACTGCAAGTATAAATACTTAGATCTGTTTCAGTGTTAACCCTAAGCTACTAACTCCATAATTTTGCTGAAGAGTGGATTGCTCATTAAAAGTTTGTGGGTTTTTTTTAATACATTTTTTCCCTTTTTCTTTTAAAGGTGATTTGCGTGCAAGAAACAAACAAAAAAATTATCCAGGACAATATTAATTCCCTCTGTTTTCTTGCAATACCTGCCATATTAGTAATACACTTGCCAAATTTGTAGTGCATATGGCAAGGTCTTTATATAATATAATGTTGTTATTTAATTTTTTTCTAACTTTTTGTTCAGTAACACAACAAGAGTATCTTGGGCACAAGGGCACAGAGGACAAGATGAAATAACCTTTAATTTTTGAGATGTGACTATATATTTTTTTTAAACTGAGGGTTAGGTTTTTGATAGTCAACTCTTTAAAAAACCCACAAAATTCTTAGCACATAAACAAAATGTTCAACATTCTAGATAAAAAAAAAGGCAAGCCTGGTATGCAGGAGGAAACCCTCTGTCATGTGGGATGGCATGTATGACTAATATGCATATAGCATATAAGTCTTTAGAAATGCTGAAATTTGTCTTTTTTGCCATGAGACTTGTGCCACTTGAGTTAGCTGATAATGTGATACTAGTAATTTGTAATTCAGCTGTGCTCCAAATGATGTCGTCTGTTCATGATTTTCTGAGATTTTTTAGTGTTTGAAAGTAGAGATGAAACTCTGCAATCTTGGGTTTTATTCCAGGCTCTGGGAGTGAGCATGTTCTGTTGGATGCCGATTTTTATGCTTATTCCTTGTGTGTTATTTTCTTGTCCCAATCTTTTTTGCTCTGTTCTGAATTTTTTTCACAGTCCTATTTTACCAAAGTAAACAGTTTGTTTCTTGCTAAAGGGCTTCTTATCTGAGATTTGGAACTGCTGTATAGGGGGATTCTAACTAATAAATTGTTTATCCCAGTTTCTTTCACTGTTTGAATCAATCTTAGCTATTCACACTCCTGTCTGCTGGTCTCAGGTTTCTGTCCACTATCCTCAGTTTCACATCCCATTCTCTGTCATGAAAAGGATCAGTCCTCTCTGTGTTGTGCATTTCCACTGGCTCCCGTTCTGTCTTCTGTAGTTTTCCACCTTCAGCATTGTGCTTCATTCTGTTCTTTCTTCCTAGCTTCCTTCAAGTGGATTTGTTTTTTTCTTTCCTACCTGTTCTTTCCTTTTGTTCCTTCTTACCCATTTCAGACTTGGTCTGTATCCCAAATTTAAGGTTGTGTTCATTGTGTCAGCTGGACCAGCTCTTTCTCACATTGCATTGTCCTTCTTTAGACAAATTCCATCAGTTCCTTTCTTTTCCACCCTTTTGGTTGTGTGGCTAACGTACCTTTTCATACTTGTTGAATCCAGTAGGGATTCACTGAGAATAAATTTAGATGCCAGTGGTCCGTCCTGATAGTCAGGAAAACAAGCAGGCCTATCAGGAGATGAGCTTTACTTAACAGGGAGCTCATGTCTGAGCTGCAGTGCAAAAATGGGATGTACAGACAGTGGCAGCTGGAACAGGCTACAAAGTAGAAATTTAGAAAAATTGTTCTGGTATCTAGGGATGACATCAAGTGGTCACCTAGAGATGACACTTGCAAGGAAGATCAAGTGCAGCAAGAAGAGTTTCTTCTGGTATTTGAGTAGTGAAAAGCACGAAAAGTGAAATAAGAGCTTCTTTTGGAATGTGATGTGTCATTTAGTGATAGTGGATACAGATAAGGCTGAGGTACCCAGTGCCCTCTGTTCCTTAGTGAGCCTTCACCAACAAGGTCTCCCAGGTCTCTGTGCTTAGCAACCAGGGTTTGAGGAGAGAGCTACCAGCAGAGGCTGAGGATTCAGTCAGGGGTTATTGAGAGAACTGAAATCATACCAGTGCATGTGGACTGTGCGTGTGGATGCTCACAGAGCTGGCCACAGTCACAGTGAGGTCCTTCCCCACCATCTTTGAAACATCTTGGATACCAGAAGATGCTCCCAATGGTTGAACAAAGGCATATGTTGCACCCTTCAAAAAAGACCAGAATACAGTCCAAGGAGCTACAACCTCAGTAGCTTCCTTTTTCTCCCTGGGAGAATCAGGGCGTGGGTGTTCTTGGAGCACAATTCTGGTCACAAGAAAAAGGAAGTGAATAGGAACAATCAGCATGGACTTATTAAAGATATGCATGACAAGGCTGATTGCCTTCTATGGTAAAATGACTGAATGTTTGGATGAGGAAAGAACAGTGTACTTTACCTGGACTTTACCAGGAAAGACATTGATAAACAGAAGTGAAGTTGGTGGAGGACTACCAAGATGATTAGGGAGCTGGAACACTTGCCCTGTAAGCAGAGGCTGAGAGAGATAGGTTGGTTCAGCTGGAGAAGTGACTTCAGTGGGATCTGACAACGACCTGCTGGTGTTTTTGAGTACATCACTGAGAAGATGGAGTCAAGCTCTTTACTGAGATACGTGGTGTGAGTGCACAAGGCGGTGTTAATAAATTGAAACAGAAAAGGTTCAGACTGGATATAAGGAAAAACTTTCTTTCCATGAGTGTAGTCAAGCTGTTTGAGGTTGCCCTGCGAAGCTGTGCGGCTTCTGTCTTAGAGGTTTTCAAGACCCAAATGGGTAAAGCTGAGCAACCTATTCTGATCTCATAGCTGACTCTGAATGGGAGATTGGACTGGAGGACATGTGGAGGTCCCTTCCCAGCTCTTTTATCCTGTGAGTCACCACCTGTACATATTTAGTTCCCAGAAGCCTTATACAGGAATGGAGTCAGTATAGACAGAATATGTAGATGGCTCAGCTGCAACATATCAAAACAAAATCAGTAACAGTAGCATTACAGTGAGCTTGACAAAAGCATCATTTATATGCCAGGATAAGCATTTTGCTGTCTCTTAGATGCACGTGGAGCTTAAAGCATACAAGTGATTAAACTTTTAAAAGAAAAATAGCCTTTTGTTTTGAGGCAAAAGTGTGTTTTTCTGTAGCTTTCCTTGGGAAGGGGAAAAATATGTTTTGCATACAATGGAAGCATTTAAGTAGCTTGATATGGACACCTGGCACAGAAGGGGTCATCTTGAAAAGCCTTTGGCAACTTAAACTGAAAAATGATTCTTCTGCAAGGAAGTATCTGTCAGCCTTAAAAATAGGTGATCTCTCTGGGTCATTTGTCGTGATAAGTATGTAAATTCATATTATGTAGCTCATAATGCATCATTTCAAGATGGTGATTTTCTGACAATCTGTTAAATCAGTTGCAATCAATTCTGATTTCCCCCACCCCAAAACATTATAGAGTAGTTTCCTCACATGCTTGTTGTTTCTTCCTGTTCTTTTCTCCCTCCCCGCTGCATTTTCGTGGTGAGGAATAAATAAAGGTGGAGAAGCAGTCCAAAGATATGAGGAGCCCAACTGTTTTGGAAGACTTTGGGCTAAAAGTCTTCAAATCAGAAGAGTTGCCTGTAGCAGAGAACTACTGTTAAATAACAGTCTGGCTATATATATATATATATGTAGCATTTATTTTTCATTTTTGTTATTCAAGGATGAGATGTTACATGAAGAATCATTTTTGTCTGAGGCTTTTGCCTCTTTATTTGTTTATGCTAATCTGTACTCTTCAGCTATCCTCCCTAAAACAAAGGGAGGAAAGTATAGTTTCCAGTGAATCAACCATTGTATTTAGTTCAAATATTAGATATTAATAAATCATAATTTGCATAATTTATTTTCAGAATATGTAATGCATTTAAAATAAATATTTCAGCTGTTGGTCATTCTAGAATTTGATGAAGTTTGTGCTGCTACAGTTGCTTTGTGGTAGCAATATTCTGAATGTAAATGCTTTTTAGGGGTGTGCTTTCATTATATGTTTGCTTCATAACCTTACAGTAGCAAGATGAATAATTTTCTGTAATGATAGAGAATTTCTTTTGTGAGACAGTTAATAGCAATAAATATCACCTTGACATTATTAATTCTGCTTAAGAAGTTTGTGGAACATTGCTGTGAATATCTTATGGACATAATTTTGACTTGCTGTGAATTAAACTCTTTCTTCAGAGCATTGCTCTTACAAAAGGCTTTGTAAAAGAACAGTAGGAATTCTCTTCCAATAACCTCCCAATGTTCATCTTTAGTTTATTATATTACTTACGTTGAACTTCACCATAATTTGTTTAGAACTTGCACAATGACATAGTAACTTTCCAAGGTAAGTCTGATTTGTATGCACCAGTATATTTGTCAAGCTTTTTGGAGTTTATTTTTTTTTTAAGTGTTTTTGTGCGTGCATGTAATAAATATTAAAATAAGTATTTGTCCAACATGCTGTTTATTGAACAGTTCATAAAACATTTAAAAAAACACTTGTTTAAATTATTAGTGTATTAAATTACAAAATTTTCTACTTAAAACACTTTGCCTCCAAGGAGATTTCTGTTGTCCGAGTGTCAAAATCTGAGCTTTCAGATTGCCTGGAACTTTTGTCTTTAGCTCTGTGTCTCTATTTATGATGATAAAATACGTGGTATACCTGAAATATATATACACGTTTCTGGTATGGTGTACTTAGCTGACATTTTGTGTCCTTTTGGGTGTTTGCTAAACAATTTCCTCTTGTTTGATGATCAATATGGATACTCACACTGCAGCAGCAAAAACTGGTCCCTCTCTAGGATGCAGTCATCTAAAGTGGATGTAATGTGTTAATGGACATTCCTTCTCCCAACCCCGCTTCGCTTTTCTCCCACCCCAAGTTGTATAAAACCATTCACGCAGGGCAAATTGTGTCTTTAGTTTCTCTCAGCTGCCTCGGCGTTTATTTAGGGCAAGATTTGAATTCACAGGAGAAAAATTAAAAACCAAAAGTAAATTAATTGTTCTCCCTACTTCTGAGGGTTTCACTAAGACACCTTTGTGATATTGTGCCATATCTTGGTATGTTTAGATAGTCTCTGCCCTTCCTTTTTCTGCAGTCTAGGGTTTAGAATGACTTGTTCACAGTTTACAATCTTCTTGATGCATGTCTTCACATTTCTGTTCAATAGCTAAATCTGTTTCACAGTTATCTGGGGATTTGTTTTTTAACAGTACAGCATCCGACTTTTTGATCTCTCTATTGCTTGGGGTGTTTTTAAGTTATAGCAGCTAGGACAGCGTGAAGTACACCTTTTTCCTCATGTGGCCTACCGGGGGCATTCAGTGGCATTGAAAGATGTTCTGCCTGAGTTATTCTTCATTGCAGATGCCTACTCAACAGTCTGGGTTTTGAATTGAACTGCTAGACATTCTGCAACCATTTTACTTTTAACTTCAGCGAGGTGGTGCTGGACTAGGTATCAATACTCTGGAGTTTGCCTGGCCAGGCTGTAAAGATGGATGACAATTTGGGTAATATGGCAGCTCACATTACACCCTATGACAACATTTTCAAACTCTGCAGATACGTGCTTTGTGTACTTCCTGGGGAGCAGGGGATGTTCCCTAGCAGATTGTTGGTGTTTTTTTCTGATATAATTTTTTTCCTTCAGTGGCAGCAGGATCCTTGTAATGCATATGAGAAAGCCCTTTTATCCTTCTTCACTTAATTACAGTAGATAGTGCTCTTACAGGATGAGGGATTCAGTATAACTAGAGCAAAGAAATGTTGGTCTCTCAAGGAGCCAGGCATACATATGAGATACAGGGAGATCAGCATAATTTAAAATGCTTGTTTGATTTTTCTGTACAACATACTGCAGTGTCATGCATAGGAAATGTTAATAATTCTGCAAATTCTGTGTCTACAGAAGAGCTGAGAGAACATGGTCTGTATTCAGTTGCTTGCTCTTAAGACCCTTCTGTCTGTATGCACAAAATCACTTGCAGTTTATTCTTAGACACACTGAACACACGTCTAGTTGCTTCAGGCTATTGGGAGAAGAACAGGAAATAACCTAGTACTGAAATCCAGCAGTAAGGTCATAAAACCGTGTGTTGAGATGTAACAGGTCAGCTGGTATCTCTTCACCAGAGATGTCTTGATTTTAGACTTTCCACAGAATGACTTTGAAATACTGTTTTACAGAGCATTGATTTTTGCTTACTTCCAAATGTGCTGTTTTCTAAAGTCCTGCAAGAGCTGAGATCCTGCTGTCCCTGCTTTGCAGAGACAGTTACAATTTTGTGACCAACTATATTTTCAGTTAAGACTTCCAAGACTGTGCCTTTTGTGGCACATGTTCTTATGTAGACTGTGAGTACTCCAACTATAGCAATCTCAGGTTTGATATTTGAATGCTGTGGCTCTTTGGGGTGGGTTTGCTCATTCTTCACAAGAATGCAAGGGAAATGTCACATTTGTATGCCTGCTAAGTGGATTAATTAGCTGCATGCATGTTTCCAGTGTTGGTTTGTTCACAGCTACAGGTTTCACCTGTAGGTTAAGATATCCTTTTATCCAACTTTTTATGTCAAGTTGACATCTGTTGTCATCAGGAAAAGATTAAATCTAAGTCCTTTTTATCTGCAGTTTTTGTTGATGAGACATGTATTCCCCCCATCCTGCCCCATCTGATCTTTGATTGGTCCTTTAATATTTGTTACTTTTGAGGATCCCTTCTGTAGTACTTTGGCCTGTCTGTGCACTTGGTTAAATAACATCTTGCTTTCTCAGGTGAAGAGGCCTCTTCTTATAGGAGAGATTTGTGAAAAAAGTATGTATTTTGGAAAACAAGCATAAAATTGACTGTGGTGTACTTTGAAGTCATGCCGTGTTGGTTAAGGCATTGGTATGATATCCTGAATGTCATGGAATCATAGAGTGGTTTGGGGTGGAAGGGACCTTAAAGATCAGTCAGTTCCAAGCCCCCTGCCATGGGCAGGGACACTTTTAAGTAGACAAGATTGCTCAGAGCCTCATCCAGTCTGGCCTTGAACATCTCCAGGGATGGGGCATCCACAGCTTCTCTGAGCAGCCTGTTTCAGTACCTCACCAGCCTCACAGTAAAGAATTTCTTCCTAATATTTAATCTAAACCTACTCTCAGTTTGAATCCGTTCCCCCTTGTCCTGTCACTACATGCTCTTGTCAAAAGTCCCTCTCCATCTTCCTTATAGGCTCCCTTCAGGGTACTGGAAGGCAGCAATTAGGTTACCCTGAAGCCTTTTCTTTGTCAGGCTGAACAAACCCAATTCTGTCAGCCTTTCCTCGTAGGAGAGGTGTTTTGCCACAGATTGTTTAGGAAATTGAATGATTAATCTTGATGGCCTTTTGTTTTTATAGATTTATATGACTAATTTTTTATGTTTTCAAAAATCTGAGCTAGTAAGTGAAGATAATGGTTTAGTGTCCCATCAGAAATGTTAAGTAGGGTATCCATTACATGGTTATGTTTGAAAATAAGTGGGAAAAATAGTAAGCAGAGTTGTATCTTGTTTATTTCAGAATGCTATCTTGAAGGTGCATACTGATTCTGAAGAGCTTTCATTCTGAGTCAGGCCTTTTGACTTCCTTCATGTTTGTGTAGCTAATGTAAACACAGAAATACTTCTTCACAGTCATTACATTTTCATTTAAGTATATTTCCTCATGACACTGATAGGAAATGTTACTCATTGCTCATATTATGTTAGACAGCAAAGGTGCTTCCTGGGTGTTCACGAAGATTATTGTTTCCTGCTGGGAAGTTTGTAAATAGCGGGTGGGAATTCAGTGACAACTGTGACAAACATATTTAGCCAGTTTTTTGTTTCTTCAGGAGGTTTCCTGTGATCTGACTTCTAGGACAGTAAAGAACTGCTTGTGTACTTGCTGTTCTCTGTGCCATCGCTATGCAAGGGCTCCTTGAAGTCATAAGCAAATAGAGAATCTTTAGATTGATAATCTTCCATTAGTGGCCTTTCTCCTGAAGTCTTCTACAATTATGTAGCATTTTGCTTTCTTACCTTCCTTGGCAGAAGCAACCACAACAAAAATGATTCTTTCTTTATTTGGCTTAGGTATATCTTACCAAACAAGATGTTATTTTTAACTATTCTTTTTGAAATCATAAGTACTGTGAAATGGAAGCATTTGGAATGCTCCTTTGGACAGTTCTTGGTTGTTGCTTGAAAATATTTTATTAATAGGGTGTTTATTAACTATCATCACCTGGTGTTGAAGTGTATTTAGAGCTCAAGACCCTTAGATTATGGCTTTAAAAATTTTTTTTATGTTAGGTCAAATGAGGTTGTAGATAAAAAATTGCTGTGAACTAGGTATTTCCATCTGAGAATTCTTCAGCTATGTTTGGATATGCTCTGTGAAGACTTGCTGTTATTTTGCAGGTGGATAGTCCTACATGTGCAGTTATTAGGTGCTAGTATAAAGAAACCAAAACAACAAAATGCAGTTTAACAGTATATAAGAATAATCAGTTGTAAACCAAAATGGAATATTGTCATTTGAACTATAATTTCTAATGACACATACTGTTACAGGTGTCTGTCTTCCCTTAACTGCACTGATTACATATGTGTAATTGGTGACAGCATGTGTAGTGTGTAGAAAAAAGGTATTTGGAAGTTAAGTCCTCAGTTTTTGAGGGTACAATTTGAGCCTCAACAAAACATTTTCTCCCTTACCTGTCTTATCTTGCACTTCTTCAGCTTTAGCCTTTCTGTTTCCTGATGGAAATGTATCAAGTGTAGTGACAAGTTTGTCCTTCTTTATCCAGTAGGCTCTCTAATGAGTTCAGTGATGGACAGCACTGATGTCAATCTGTATCTCTAACACTCTGTGTAGTGAAAGCTGCTACAAATTTTGCTTTTATTTCAGGTTTAAGATTTTTGTTTTTACATTGTCTCAATATCTTTTCTTTTATGCTTTCCAGAGTTCTTCCATATCCTACCTTTTCCTTTCCTACTGTCCTCCTACTGGGATCAGGGTTTAGCAGAAAACCCTTTTTCATGATTCTGTACTTCTTGGTGTTTGAGTACTGCCTTGTTTTCTTTGCTTGGTGTCTGTCAGCACCTCTTGACTGCAGTGGGAAGGGGTGATCTATGCTTAAATGAAGCTGCTGTTATAAAGGAAAACAAGTGATGCTTGGTACAATTTATAAAGTTCTTTGCTGACTGAAAACTAGATTATATGTATAGTATAGATTAAATGTATCCATCTCATACTCATAGAATCATACATATATACAAAGCTATGTAATGATACTAGGTTATACCTTGTGCTGGTCACCTGGGGTAGCTTGTACCACAGTCATTGGGTAGTGTAGGGAAACCTGCCTTACTACCTGTATATACTTGTTTTGGGATTGAATGAAGCACTTACTTGTGGAGCCTGTAACGCACAGTAAATTCATTGCAGTGTGTTTGCTGTCTCTCAGACATTATAGACTGAAAGAGATAAAAAGGTGAAATTCAATTTGATTAAACTCAACATGTAACTTTAAAAATTATATTTGCTTTTTATCCCTGAGTAGGAAGGACATACGTTTAATTTTCTAAAAATTTCCTTCATAAATTAAGCATGAGCGGCGTAAGAGAGTAATACAAGATTGGCTAATGGATAGTAAAAGTGGGAGATAGGAAAATAACAACCACTCAGGAGGAACCTTGAAGCATACATTTAGCAGTAGTCTCTTAATACCACTCTATTTCAGTCTGCTTGTGGTGAAGCCTGCTTAAGGAAAAGATGTGTCAAAAATTTTTCAAATACGAGCAACTTAAAAGACCTGAAACCTCTCTGAAATGAAATGTACTCTAGTATCAGTGCATGTTTCTTTCCCTAACATTTAGGCTCTATAAAACCTGGTGTGTAGTATTGAGGAATAGATTCAAAGGCATGTTCTGGTGTACTGAATGATGTAAATTGCATACGGTTTTTTGTATAATATTAATGAAATTATACTCAATACAAATTTTCAGCTTCCTTCATTGTCAGGCACCTAACAGACAAATTTCAGGAAGGTCTTTCACATTTTCTTATTGAAAAGCCCTGACCACTTCTTTGATCTTAATTGCCAGGATCTCAGATTTGATAGTCTTCTTGACATTTGTTTCAAGATCTACCTTTGATTAACCTGTCTGATAAAGATGAACTTATGTCTGATAAACATGAAGCTGCAGCGCTCTCTCTTCAAGGGAAGTAGTGTTGTGTCTTTCTTTTTTCTCAGCTTCCTGGATGCTGAACGCTGCTTGCATCTGTTCGTAGCCTTCCCACAGAGGAGCAAGGGCAGCAGTACAGATTTGATGCCACCTTTGAAATGTGCGCAGCTGCTGGAATGGTTCTGAGTCACAGCAGTGAGGTTGACCACAATCTTGTTAATGCACTGCTACTTGACCAGTCAGTTAATAAAAGCAGAGTCACTCAAGCTGATCGACGATAGACTTTGGAATAAAGTGCAGTGATTTTTATTTGGTTCTTGTTTGAAAAGCTTAAAAGGACAGATGAAATTATGTATGAATTCCTGGTGTAATTTCCACAGCAAAATCAAACCATGTGCTCAGTGTGGGTAGGTTTGAAGAACTTAGCCTTTGTAAAAAGGAAGAAAAAAAAGGGGAAGGAAAAGGGTGGGCACAATAGAAAATGTTATTTCTTTCTTTTAATCTACTAAATGAATTCTGTCAATTTATACATAAAGGGTTCTTAATAATTCTGTTGGTGTTGGTATTTCTTTTGTGTGTTCACATCTCTTTCAGTATAAATTCCTCTGACTGTAAAAGACTTGAGTAATGGTATTTGTAGAGGTAGCTGGTAGTTGTAGGGGATAGTAAGGTGTGTATTTTTTAATTTTTAAAAAACTTTACCTCCTTTATGTTAGAACTTTGATAGGATGAATTAAATTCCATAGTTTAAAATGATCCTTCAAAATTAATAGCAAAGCCCTCTAGCTCTTTTATATAAATATGAACTAGAAACAAATTAGATTTTTTATTGGCTTACAGCCATGTTCCTTTGTGCTGTGTTTTCAACATCACAGTTGTTTTTCAGTGACGTGTAGTGTACTGTCCTTCTTCTTCTGTGAAGCTTGCTGTCTTTTTTTTTAATGGGACTGTCAAACATTGTTCATAACCTTATCTTTTGGTAGGATAGACTTTCTCTTTTGAATTAATTACTGCAACAAATAATTGTGAGGCTGTACTGCACAATTTCCTTCCTCAAATTCAAACCCAGGTAGTTTAAAAAAAGATTTTGTTTCTTGACCTTACTTTAAATGAATGGGTTTTGCCAGCATTTCAGCTTGTAGATTGTTACTTCTTCTTTACGTTGACTGTATTCTCAATTAACTTTCTTAATTGGGCTTTCCTGACAGCTTTTTTTCAGTCTTTTCATTCATTAGCTTGCGTCTACAGAGTGTTCTTTCTGTGTGATTTTCATTCCTTTAAATTTTCTCAGTCTTTTGCTTAAATTTCTAAAGGTGGTTACTACTTTCTCCTCTTTTATTATGTACTTCTCCAGACTTTATCTGCACTTAATTTTAGTTTCCTTAAGCTGGTTTGATTTCAAATCCCTTTTGACTGCATCAGCACTAATAAAGTGGACCATTGTCTGTTACAGAGGACAGCTGGCACAGATTGAGATTTGTCCTTTCTGTTAATCTTTCAGCCTTCAAAACAGGTAGCTGTGTGCGCAGTACTATTTGGAAGTTTTCCCAGCCATGTGATAACCCTCAGATTGTTCCCAGAGGTTGGAAGAGTGCAGTTGGCCTTTATCAAAAGTGTTTCAGAACTAGTTCTGACATGATGATTTGCATTTCAGTGTCTGGGAAAGTTTTAGTCATGAATATATTGATGTAACCTTTAAGGTTAACTTTTGTAAAGGCAGTAGTCAAGCCAGTTACCAGCTAGAGGTTAACTCAGTTTTTTTTGTGATCTGCTTCCTAAAAGACCTACTTTGTGAATCATTAATGTTAAATCCTGTGCTTTGAATGATTCTGCTGTCTGTCTTGAATAAAAAAACCCAAACCCAACACCCAAAAAAAAAAAGAAATAATCTCTCTCAATAGTCCCTCCAAATCCTCACCCACTTAAATTTTCTGGTTTGGTAATTTATAGGAGGTTTACGCTTTCCTGCTTTCTGTAACTTTCTCATTCTAATGTTATGTGGATTGTTTGGCTTGTGTTGCGTTCTGTTTTTCAGAACAGAATATACTAATCTTAAGATATTCAAGACAAGATTTCCTGCTCCATCTTATATTTATGTCCTCCCTGAGCCAATTATGCCCTCTAACAGGGTGGAATAGCCCACTAAATGTGTTGTGTCAGTTGAGTTATATTTTTGTTTACTTTCTGAGATTTCCAGCTACCCTTGTTTTTATTCCCATAGTCCTTACCTTAGTTTACTGAGAAGCAGAAGTATACAAGACAGCTCTAAAGATATTCTACTGTTTGCCACCTTCTCCTCCCTGTGACCCTTTAGCTACCCACGCTTGCCACACGTTACTTTGGAGCTGTGATCTAGGTTGCCATTTGTAAGTCTTGTTATTTTATTAAAGAGGACAGTCTTTGCCTTTAATTTGCTCACTGGTGATTTGAATGACAGCAAAGTTTTAGCCTGCCAGGCTGGGAAGCACAGATGGCACTTCACATGGCTGAGAAGAAGTGGAACTCTGGGGAAAAGAAACATATGTTTTCCTGGATTTGAGAGAACTAAAAGAGGTCCAGTGCTTGAAGTGTTTTTCCAAATTTTCCCCAAGTTTGCTCTACGCATGCAATAGTGTAATGTATTAGCAATGTCACTCTAGCATGCATGAAACTTTGTAAAGTGAAAAATGTAGGGCTGAAGACGTTGAACAACAGTGATGTGTCTTCCAGGAATAATTGGATGTGTCAACTAAGGCCATGTAAATAAAAGGGAAAAGTTAGTCAAGTGGTTGGGCCAGTCAGTCTGCCTTGAAGGAGGGGAGAGGAAAGAACTTGAGGACTGTACAGTGTCACGTAGGTTTATTATCTTCCGAGTCACCTGCCTCCTGGCAAGTGGATAAGTTAAAAATGTGTTTATATTTGGGATGTTATTCTATAACTTAATTCTTCGTTTGGCCCTTTAATATGTCCATGAAAGAAATCGGCAGATTGTGAGCTGTTCTGTGTACTGCATCAGGTTTGTTGAGTGTTCTGAGTTTGTGCCTTGAGCATTATGTGTGAAAATTTCAATAGCATATTTATACCTTGTAACAACTCTTCTGTATTTTCTTCTGTGAAGGATAAGCACTTAATGACAGTGAATTTTGTTCATAATTGTTATTTGTGCTGTTAAAATAGTATACTCTTAGAACAAGGTCAAAGTGGCAAAGTACTGTCTGATAAAGAAAAACAAGTGTGAGAAAATCTTTGTCTTTTGCACTTACTTTGAGGAATAATGCTCCCAGATCTTGTTTGATTGAAGTCGAATTTCACTGAACAACTGTATGTCCTTATCAAACCAGTGGTAACCAAAGCTTGTTTGAAGGGGAGCCTCCTCTGCAAAATTGAACTGCAGAAGGAATCCTGTGCACTTCTCTGCAAAACAGCTAATCCCTGGTAGCTTTCTTCTGTTTGCAGCAGAAGTTCCACGATTTGACTTCATTCCTTGCATATTCTAGCTTTTTTTGCTCTTAGCAGTAAGGAATCTGAAGAAATAATGCCGACAAAACCAACCCCCAAACCATTATATAATATATCTAGAAAACCATATATATTTTTTTTTAATATATGTATTAAAAATATGATTTACTTCTGTTTACGTGGGATGTTCTTTCTTTCTGTATTTGAGGAAATTTGCTAGGTTCCAGCAACTTACAGTGCTACCAGACAGATGGACATAATAAAAATTAAGTTCAGCTTTTCAGTTAAATAACTGCTTCTCCGTTAGAAGTACACATTATCTCTTAAAACTGAAAAAATCATGTTCTGAGCTTTACATGGGCTTACAGAAAGAATAATTTTTAATTTGTTTTTCTTTACCAATTTGCTGATTTTGTTGTTTGTTTAAGTGGTTTTGCTGTTTAAAATTGATTATTTTTATGTAGTTTTCTCTAACATAAGTTCAGTCACTTCTCTGCCAGCTACTTGAAACTGTAGAGCCGGCAGTGAAACATGCAAGTGACTTCAGTAAAAGCTGGTCTGTGTGCTTCAGAAATTGCTTGTACTAGAGAAGGTAGGGTTATCACACTTCATAGTAGATTTATGTGTTTGGAGTAATAGAAAATTACTTAAGTTTAATGAAAAAAAAGAAATAGGTTGCAAATTCACATACTTGAGCACTGATGAAGAAGTCCTTATATAACCGGGCTGGTAATCAGAGGTAGATTGTTGTTGTATGACCCAGATCCTGATCTGCTTCCTTCTCAGATGATGTGACTTCGCCAGAGTAACATGATTCTAAACCACACCAGCTGGTTTCTAGCTTTTGCAAACAGATTGTTAGGACCAGCTAATAAAGCATTCCTTGATTTACATTTAGATTGGCATTAGCTCTGATCACAGTCACACTCAGAAAAGAGCAAGTCATTTGGATAAGAAAGAACTGTTAGTGTAATTGAGCTGAACTTGCCTTCTTAAAGGAGAAAGAAAGAATTCGGCAAGTAAGACCTAGGAAGAAATAACAGTTTTTGGGTGTGAGGGCATATATGGAGAGAAACATCTGAAAATAAGTATATCTGAGAGATAAACTTAATAATAAATCTTTTTTGAAAATCAAAGGATGAGGTCTAGTCTCAGTAATGGGGAGAAAGAAACGTAGTGGTTCAAGATGATGTTTTATATATTTATGTGTAAGAATACTGTGTAATAAGGTTGATCCTCGTGACAGACATTAGAAATGAATGTTTGAGATTTCTTGGTACTAGAATAACAGAAATCTCTGAGAAAGAGGATAGAGCAGACAATAAAATATTTGTTATTTGTCATAAAGTTTTCAGTTTTACAAGTCATGTTCCTCCGAGCTACCACGATATCCTGTACATATCGGAAGGGAATATTTATTGGTTTTATTTTTTCTTGGTGCATAGTTTTAACTTCTTCTGAAGCAGAGACAGTTTGCCATTCACTAAAGGTGGGATTTTGAATGATGTGTGTGATTCTTCCTGTGGTGTTGGGAAAGTAGTGCTGCCCTGGCATATGGGTCTAATGTCTGTGTTCAAAGTTCAATCATTTTGCCCCAGTCAAATGGAGAAGGGAGGGGAGAAGTGTTTCCTTTTTTTCTTCTTCCTTGCTGCAACCTTCTGTATTCTTGAGGTGATGTAGGTGTTTTCATCTACCACTTCTGTAGTTGCAGGCACTTAAAGCTTGGCATCCTTGGACTGTATTATCTTGGTCTCCTTGCATTCAGGTTTTGCATCTTTTTAAAATTCAACTTAAATTACATGAAAAATGTTGATGAAATGTTTTGGACTTGGTTTTGGTCTAGTTCTTGTGATTCAGGAGACTGGATTAAACACTGCAGATGGTACTGAACCCTTTATAAGGATATATATTTTTTTATAAGTAGATTAATTTTTCTAAAAAAAAAAAAAGAGTAGTAACTAGTCCATGTTCACCCAGCAATTCAAAGTCAGAATGGGGCATATAACTAAAATTTCTCATCTGCTTCTTATTCACTTCATGACCTTTATTTCCAAAAAGATCTCTGCAAGAGGGGCAGATTTATCTGGAAGGAACCACTGTCTAATTACTGATATTTGTAAATACTATTGAGGTGATTGAACAACAAATGCAAAGATTTTTAAAAAATAGTTTCAGTTTTTACATTATGAATAGAATTCCCTTTTCAGGGATTAATTAGCAATACTAGGCTGGAAAACTGTAAACTTTTTTGTAGTTTTGAAGTTTTGAATGTCTCAGAGTAGGCTGACTGTTCTAAGATAATCACAATTCATGTAAAGTGACTGTCTTTTTTTTTTTTATAGAACTGTGGGGAAAAAAACCTGAAAAGCTTTATTTCTTTCCTGTTAGTAATAGATTTTCAAATTAAGAAGAAAATTTGCTGTTTTCCTGCATCTTGATTTCAGTACAGTATTTGTTACCTCCCTGTGAGTTACTCTGAGCAGACTATGGGCTACAAGAAAATACTCTAAAATTAGTTCAGAGTTGGTTGCAAAACAATACTTGTAACTCAGATTAAAATGTCATTGTTATACAGGTAGGACCTGTTAAGTGGAGCTCCAAATGTCTTGTTCAGGCTGGGCTGGATTTTGTGTCAAATCAACTCCACATATTTAACTGTTTTGTAATTTTTTTTTTTTAAATTAATCAGCAGCAGTATGCGGACAAATTTTCCCAGAGCAGAGGTATAAACTACATTGAAACTTTCTTGAGTTTCTTGCTCCTCTACTTTGTCAACAGCTATTAAGTAGCTACTTTACTCCAATGATATATTAGTGGGAAAAAAAGCCCCAGATATTAATGCCTTCTTTTTATTGTTCTGTGTGTTTTTATATATTTTAGATTACCACAGTTTAAAAATTTGGGAACCTTTCTGTAGGGCTTGGTGGTTTGCTCAGTGTGGTAGGACTGGACAGCCCTTTGGTACTGCTTACAATTTTACTGCTTACAGATAAATCAACTTGTAAATTTAGTAATAGTCCTTTTCATTATATGAAATGTAAATGTTTCCACTTCAAGTTTACCATGAGCCAATCTGTCTAGCTCTATTTTTCTATATGTATGGCTAACATAATATGCTACCTGCTACCCGTTAATGAGGTTGCGGATATGAACTTACAAGAAGATGCATCATAATGCTTCATACAAAAGTAAAAGTAACCATAATTCTAGACCATGCTCTAACGGGTTCCCTGTACCTCTTGGAACAGGTGGGCTCTCTCCTTTGTTCTCTTTGGCTTCTTGAGGCACCTTCAGTTGAAAGTTCCACCTCTCCATTTTTGTGAAGCAGGCAGTGTAGCTGATCTGATGAGAGGTGCAATAAAAACCGGTTTATTTTTTCTGGAAAGGTAAAACCCTGATGTTACTTTCTATACATGGAGTAACAGTGTTGTATTTTTTTTGTTTGAATTTCTGAGATATTTTATAACAGCAAAAGCTATAACCTTTTCATTGAGTGCTGTTTAGCTGAAGTATACCTAAACTATCAATCTCGAATAGAAATGAAAATAGGCTATCTCCCTGTTTCCCCCAGGCATTCCATCTTTCAAAGTTCATGGGCTCTGACTTTGTAGATGCTGATTACTTTAAATAATTTATTACATGAATAGAAAACACAGAATTCAGATTTTTTAAAATTACTTGCTGGTTTTGAGAGGTTTAGAGGTGCCAGTTTACCTTGTTCATTTAGCAGTACAGCTGCTGAAGCTTCTCTTTGAAGTATGAAATCACTTAATTTTTATTCAAAAATAAGACTAATTTGTCAGAATTCTCATTGCAGTAAAAGTCAGTTATCTGAAGCATTTATCATTTTTTTTCCCATCGCTTCTGCTCGTGGTACTATTGTTGCTTTAATTGGTTTCCTATTTATTTTTTTTTTCCCTGCTTTCACTCCTTTCCTTGAAGTCAAGTTCACAAATAAGCTTTTTCAACAGCCAATTTATTGCTGTTTCAGAGTCTGATATATGCAGCTTTTGATTGCTTTTCTGTTAAATGGCCAGGAATCAACATTTAGTTCAGTAGTGTACTGCCATTCTGAATTAGTGAGACAACTGTTACAAAATGATGTAGTAACACCATGCCTTGATAACCCAAAAGTAAGATTTTGTTTAAAACAATAGTTTCTTCACTGGAAGTTGTCAAGCACTGTAACAGGCTGCCCAGGGAAGTTGTTGAGCCTCCACGTATAGTTGAGCCCCCATCCCTGGGTATATTTAAAAGATGTATAGATGTGGCTCCTAAAGACATGGTTTAGTGGTAGACTTGGCGGCGGTAGGTTTATGGCTGGACTTGATGATCTCAAAGGTCTTTTCTAACCTAAACAATTCTGTGATAAAAACTAATGATCTTTTCCTCTTCTGCTTTCAGAGAATTACCTCTGCTTCAATATGAAAGGGAGGAAGAAGAGTCCACAAAAGTATTAACTTGAAAAATAATTACTGCTCGTAAGTACTTCTCGTTCTTTGTCATGTTGCCTCCACAACTGAAAACTTCTCTTCTGTTGGTAAATCTTTGTCAGCTGAATAGAGGAAACTTTGCAAAAGAGAGTTCAGGTCCTTTGCTTTTGTGTCAGATCACTGACAAAATTGGGTCAATCAGAAACCCATTTCACCTCTTGTTTCTCCTTATACCCATTTCTCTCCCTTCTCCTCTTTGCCTCTCATCTCTAAAAAGGGAAATTCTTTGATAGCTTCATTATGTATCCTCCGTCCTATGTACAAAGTCCTGTATTTCTTTGGCAGTATTTTTGGCCTCTTTCATCTGTCTTGCAGATACTGTGAATATTTCTCAGAAATAAGCTGTACTTCTGTGGAGGCTGGGCACCTACTCTGTGAAGTTTCTCTGGGAGTTAGAAGCAACTAAGCCGTTGTGGCTGGAAAGTACTGTGTGCTCTGGGATATCCTAGAGCCAGTGCTAGATTTTTCATGAATGGTGGCAAGTATTGAAAAGTTAATGCTTCACATTCTTATGGTTTTGGAGATCTGTGCAAGTACCATAATACTCATATTTGAGAACACTTTTTTTTTAAAATTTAAGTAAAACTTAGCAGAAAGGTAACTCTGTTTTGGGAAATTGCTTAAAGAATGAGGTGAACTTCACTGAAACATTCAGGTGTAAACTTGGAAATGAAACATATTATAGCATTATTCTTTTTTTGATGCAACTGTAGAAAACACTGTTACGATCAGTATTCTTAATTACGGTAAGAAAGTTGGGAAAATTTCTTGAACTTTCACAGTTGAACAAATTAGACAGAGTTCAAGCAAATTTGTTGTAGATTAGATGCTTTTACAATTCACCCATCTTCACTACTAGTTGTCAAGCTGGCGACATCTAAAGTGCTCTCAATTATTTTGATTTATTTGTACAGTTATAACTCTATAAGTACTGTGTTAGTGTTAAGAATGTAATGAATGGTCTATTAAAAAAGAAAAAAAAAAAAGTGGGATTTCAAATGATGTTCTAAGGACCTTGTGGCCAGGACAGAACAAAGAATATGGTGATAGCTTTCCAAGTGTCCCATTAGGTGTCTTGAACCTGGGTTAGCTGTTGTAACTGCTTCCTTTTGCTGTTGGACTTGTTTCCATTTCCTGAACCCAGCTTGCTTCCCTATCTGACTCCTACAGAAACAGGTTAACTGATTTATCTCACAAACCCAGAGAAAAGGTGGCTAGTTTTGTTTCTTGGCTTTTGGGTTGAATCAGCTCAGACAAGTGTTCAAAAAGTGTTCAAGTGGCACAAAAGAAGAAGTGAGACTGCAGGCAGGAGCAAATATCATGGGAGAATGTGTCCCTTCAGGCAGCAGCCTGTCGGTGGATCTGTCCAGCAGTTTGTGGCAACACTGTCTTAAAGTTGTTAGACTGGGAATAGATGATTTGACTTTGGAAAGGAACAGGCATCAGTGAAAGCTTTAGACTACAGTTGGCTAATCTTGCCAGATCCCTCCCAGCCACTGCAGTTAGTAGGAATGATCTGTTGATGCAGAGTATAAACAATTATTCAGAGGGAAAAAATCTTAGCAGATAACTAGAAAACCTGTAGTAGTCTTCCCCTCCCCCTGCCCTCCAACTCTCCAGCCCTGTGTGTAGTATCTGTGTGCCCCAGGCCCTGAAAATGAGTGTGAAGAACTTTCATGACTTCTCAAAACCTCACTTTTAGTCAGAATTGGCTGGTGCCTTGTACATGATGTTATATAATACAACAATTTGTCTGTATCTTGGTTTGCAGTTTTATAGATTAAAATTCACTTGTTTGTGAGGGCCTGCATGCAAACATGTGTATGAACGTACTTACACTTAGTTTTCTACTTCCTGTGGTGCTCTGTTCACACTGCCTTGTTTTGTCCATAAGCTGTGGTGATGGTTCTATCTTCAGTAGAGATGCATTCCTTCCTTTAGCAGGAACGAGGCACACTGGTTGGGAACTGCATGAAACCTCTTCTTGCCTTTTTAATTTAATCAGTATGGGAGGATAATTAGAAGGATTTGTGCAGGTGTATAAACTGCAGTGCCTGGAGCAGTAGCTAAGTGGTTTGGTATATGCATTGCTCAACTACTCAGGGAGATTGAGCAGTAGAGGGAAGCTGATTTGAGTTTAGTGTCTAGGTAAGATCTGCGTCGTGCTGGTGGGTTGAGACCAGTAATGGAGCGCTAGAGTGAAGGTGAGGTCTTTCCCGTATTACTGGATTATGCAATCTATGGATTGTGTTGGATTCCTGCTTCCTGTCAGGTTGCCTAACAAGCTGCATTTGGAATTATTTCCTGCTATCACAATCTGGCTCAGGAAAACTGTATTTAATCCATATACTTAATATGTTTTCCTGATTCTTTTCACATATAAAAACATTTCCATGGTAGTCTTTCCTTTTTTTTTTTCCAAATCATATTTCACACTTAGTCTAATCTATTCCATCTGTGAACTGCAGTTTTATAGTTTGTTAAGAAAGAAAGAAAAAATTGACATTTTTTTATGACATTCTAAAACACTTTCTTATCCTTTTTTGGGTGTTCTGTAAGTTTGATTAATATATGATAGGCTTTTCAAGATAAACTAATCTCTGCAAAAGGCCTGTATATCTTGAGTTTTATTTATTGTAAAAGCACCTAAAATCTCGGATAGGTATCTTCTGTTTCTACATATCTAAATAGATCAGCGTATGATTCCTGATGGAAAAGGAAAATATCTTTTCAGAAGGGTATGTTGCTGATTTAGCCCTTCTGTATTATCAGGACCGTCCCTCTGTGGTTCTGGAGTATCTGCCATCTTCCTTGCTTCTTTCCCCCTGGACTGAGGATCAGCAAAGTCTGTTTCTTGTTCTCACATTTGGCTTCAGTTTGCTCTTCTATGCTGGTACTCATTTAGCTTGGATCCTTCTTTGAAACTTACGGCTTCTCTGGTTCTCTGAAATACATTCTTTATTAAAAGTGCGTTCTAGATAAGTCAGTTCTGATGCAGCAGCACAAACAACAGTTTTTCATGTTTTTCTTTTCAAGAAAAAAGAATGCTAATGTATCCATTGACTTGCATATTTACTGTAGTGAAAAATGATACCAGGCTGAGACACTGCAGAGAGGTTAGAAGATTGGAGGAGAATTTAACATGAAGCAACAAATTCGAATGATCAGGGAAAAATGGGATAAAAGCCATTAAGGGGAAACTTGAAATACTACTTTTAAATGAAACAAAAAGAAAACAGGCTAAGACAAGATAAGGAATGAAGAATAAAAAGATTAAAGGTTAAGAGCTGACCTTAAATCAATAGCATCGTGCACAAAAAGTAGTTCTGAAAATGTAACATCACACCATGTTGAATAAATGGAAGTGATGTCCTAAAACACTGTAAAACTGGTGTAAATCTCTCTGCACAACTTAGGGTAGAAATGGAGTCAGTGAGGTCATTGTGTCCAGTTTGGAACCATGCACTTAATACATGGAAGCAAATCAAAATGATCTTGCCAAATTGGAGATTCCAGAAGAAAATAGTATTGAAGATCGTAACACTGGATCCAAGATCTGCGAGGAGAAGCTGAAATAATTTAAGGCCGTTTTAAAGCAGAGCATGAATGTTGCTATTCTAGGTCTTTTGTAAGACCATAAAACCTAAGAAGCTTACATTTTTACCAGTAGAGATTAATGCATTGTGGCTTGTGAAGCACTGCAACAAACTGGAAAGAGCATATGTCTATCTTTGGAAGTTTTCCTGTTAGAGGAGAGAAGTGATCTAATAACCTTCTGATAACCTTTTATGATTCAGTGTCTAGTTTCTAGCTGTTTGGTGGGTTTTTGGTTTTGTTTTTTTGGTTTGGTTTGGGGTTTTTTTCCACTTAGTTGGCTATTTCTTTTGTAAGTGGAGCATCTTTTGCAAAAGATGCTGAGTAGCAGCATAGGATCTCTGTCTGCGTACTGCAATGTTTTTTATTTTAAAATTATTTTAGCTTAAATATTTTCTTCCAATGGACCAAGTAACTTTATACCTTGAATGTGTCTAATTTTAAACTTAAATAGTCCAAATCTAAAACATTGACTGAAAATCTGAAAAAAATTCACCATGGTAACCTGGTGGCTATTATTTGGCTCTAAATTAGTATTATTTTTATAGTGCCTGAAAAATCACATTTCAAATATCACTTATAATCTATAACTTTTAAAATGTCTAGGATTAGACTGTTACACTAAACCAAACTTCTGCATTGATAAATTGTTTAAGGGAACAAGATCAGAGGAAATAACCAGGCAAGAAGTTTCCTGCTTCACAAGTTCCTTCAGGTAGATAGGTGAGGATGTATGTCTCAGGTTTTCTTTTAATCTTGTTTTTAGTAAAATACAGAGAGATAGTATAGCCAATTCTGATAAATGTATCTGAATTATGAGTTTTTATTTAATACTATCATTTCTGGATAAAATGGTAGACTGGATGTATTAGTCTTACCACTTTTTGTTGTTGATTAAAAGAAATTGTAATTGTTGTGGACAGAGAAAAACAAGATGTCAATAAATGTCAAGAAATGTTCTGCAGTTGTTGGGGCTTTGCTCTTTTTTTAATGATTTATAGTACACTGATAATTCAGTACTTCTTTAGTGTTTGGATTATGTTAAATAGTGGCTAATAAACACGAAATTGGCAGATCCTGTTAGCATAGGAAAATCTTCATTTAATTGTTTTGGCACTTCAGTCTTGGTGAGTTGTTTTGTTACTTCTTTTGTTCTTAAACATATGTTGAAATAAGCCATGTCTAAAGGGAATGAGAAAAATTAGATGCTTGCTAATATGTAGAAAAAAACCCAATCAAGACAGAGGTTAGTTATAGGGTGATTCGGTTGAAATTTATCCTAATTAAAAATCAGATGGATTTTTCCCAAGCATATTATGTTGTAAGTCATGTTAACTCTATTAAAATTGGTTAATGAATCCAAAGACCTATCAGTGAGCAGGGAACCTTCAAACCCTCAGGAAGGTTCCCTTATTGCTACATAGCAGGAGGTTCTTGGTCATTGCGGTTGCTAGCTCTTGGGAAGAATTCATTGCTCCTAATAAATCTCTGATTTGGTAGAAAGAGATAACTAACTGTTAAATTGCTTGGCAAGTTGAACTTGAAAGTATTTGGATAGAGCCAAATCTGTGATCCCAGGTCTAGAGACCAATATTGTAGGTTACTTACAGGTTAGAAACTTACAGGTTGGAAACAATGGTTTGAAATAACACAACCAGTAGAAGGGATGTAGGGAAAGTGATATTAACTGCTGTATACAATATTAATGGGCTGTGCTGGGTATGTTATGGCTAGTTTGGAGTTCCTGAGACTGATCAGAAATGGTCTCAAGAGGTTTAGAAAAGAGCTATAAGAATTCAGATTCTGGGAAAGTGCAACTCATTTTAGAGATTTAAGAAGCTTGTTCTATTGAAGTATTACTTGAGAAATTTCAAAGATTTGTACTTTAATGCTATATGAAAAGGCATTGGTGAGAGCTGAAAACAGACATGTCTGGTAACTGACTAGTTGAGCAATTTATCTGGAAATCTTTTGTTCTCGTTTGTTTAGTGTGTTTGAATCTCATGGACGCTTTCAGTAAAAGATGTACATTATGTTGGAGGATGTGTGGTTGTGGTGCAAGAAATAGGAAGAAGTTTCACTGATGATTGGATTTCAGTGGTCAATTCAATAAAAATTTCAGAACGCATTATAACTGGTGCAATTAGCCTTCATTCATAGTATATAAAAATAGGCTTGTAAGTGGCTGAACTTAAATAGGTTTTTTATTAAAGAACTCCTTGTGATATGGCCATAATTCAAAACCAGTTTATTGAAATAGTAAGAATGGAGATTTGCAGTGAAGCTCACAATTCAACGCTTTGCTTGTAAGAATAACACTTACTTATGATAGCTTTGCTTGTCTTGGTTTCAAAATACAGTTTTGCTGACAAAGCTAAATTTAGTATTTAAACAACATTGTTTTGTACATTAATGAAAGTCTCCTGCTAACATTGGTTCACTGTGCAGATGCCACATTCCCTGTCTCGTGAAATAATCTTTCATTGATGTTTCTCACAATTTTAATTGCCTCATGGTTACTATAATTGGAATCAAAATGCTATCTTTAAAATTAACCAATGTATTTTGGAAAACTTCTTTCATACTGCTGTCTGTGTAATGTAAACTGAACAGATTTTTTTTTTCAGCATGTGTGAATTGTAGAATCATGCAGGTTGGAAGGGATTTCCATTTGGTTCAGCCCCTCAGTAGCACCTCCAGTCAGACCAGGTTGCTCAACTCTAGTTTTGTATATTTTCCAAGACTGGAGATCCCACATCATCTGAGACCTACTCCAGTATTTGATAATCCTCATAGTTCAATTTTTTTGTCTGTTTGGTTTTTTTTTTAGCTTCAGCTGGAATTTGCTGTGTTCCGTATTGTCTGTTATGTCTTGTCCTTTCATTGAACAGAAGAAAGTGCACCTTGATCTGCTGAGTACTTGCAGAAATACCTCTGTGTATATCATAGTTATACAAGAAGAGAACCTAGAAAAGAATGAAAAGCTGGGTGATAAGCAGCTTTTACCAGAAGAGGAAAAGATACTAACTAAAATACTGATGCTGCTGTCCACTGTTTTGCCTTTCTAATGCAGTTTTATGCTATCTCTGTGTGAAATATATTAGGATCATTATTAACAGAAAGTGGATTTCTTTCGAGACTTGAAAGAACGTACCGTAGTAATGTCCACAAAAATTAATTTGTGGAAAGGTGATGTACCAGAGGATACAGACTCTTTGAGACAGCAAGAATCCTTTAAATACCTGTATGAGGACAGACGAATGGGTTGAGTTCAGGGACGTAGCTTGTATTTATTGTTTTTAGGCCAAGCTGCCACAAGAACGCTCTCCTTCCTTTCCCTGGCAACATTTTCTCATTGTAGCTCTGCATATGTGATAAGAAAAATAAAGAAAAGAACTAGATCTCAAAGCATCTTAAATACCTAACTGGCATGAAATTAGATAAACTACTGTGTTCTGGGAACCAGGTGGAAATTCTGGTTATGTATAATAAAATTATTTGTACACAAAAATATGTCACAACCAAGGTAATAAAAATAAGTATAGTGGTGATCTGAAATACTCTTTGAAAGTAATGTAGTAATCAGCTGGCCAAACTAACTGATTTTTGAGCCAGATCTGGGAGGTAAACTGGAAATATGAATGGTACAGTAAGGCATTTCTTGATTTTTTTTTTTTTTTTTCCCCCCTCCCTTCGTTTTTGTGCTGTTTTGGAAAATTTTGAGCAGATGTCTTTTCCATGCTGTCAAATCACAGAATTATTTAGTTTGGAAAAGATCCTTTAAATCATAGAACCCAACCATTTACATAACACTGCCAAGTCTGCCTTTAAACCTGTCCCTATGTGCTATATTTACATGTCTTTTAAATACTTCTAGGCTTGGAGAATCAGCCACTTCCTTAAGCATGTTCCACCAATGCATGACAGCCCTTTCATTGAAGAAATTTTTTCTGATATCCAATCTAAGCCTGTCCACACACAGTGTGAAGCGATTTCCTCTTGTGCTGTCACTCGTTACCTGGGAGAAGAGGCCGGTCCTCACCTGCCTGCAGCCTCCTTTCAGGGGAGTTGTAGAGAGCACTAAGGTCTCCTCTCAGACCCCTCTTCTCCAGGCTAAACAGCCCCAGCTCCCTCAGCTGCTCCTCATAGCATTTGTTCTCTAGACAATTCACCAGCTCTGTTGCCCTTCTCTGGACACACTCCAGCACTTCAATGTCCTTCTTCTAGTGAGGGGCCCGAAACTGGGCACAGGATTTGAGGTGTGATCACACTGGTGCTGAGTTATAATGCTTGCCACGATTGACTTCAGTATCATACAGCAGCCGGAATAGCCACTGCCTCGAAAATTTCAGCCATTTTTAGTGCACTGTGTCTACATTTGTATCTTAAACTACTTAACAGTTCAGCCTGCAGCCTTTTTCTATCTGTAAGCAAGCTATAATGAATGGTATACAGTTCTCTTGCGGGTGGTGGCAACCCCCTCCTGAAACAAACTCATCTAACTTGGATTCTCTCAGGAAAAATGTATTTGTGTTCTCACCCTCACTCCCCCTTGTTTAATGTGAACAAAATAAATCTGTGCTTTCCATCAGTAGCCTTTGATTGAAGTATCAGATGCCTGAAAAACTGACTTTGACTAGGAGAAGGGAAAACATAGCTTAAAAAATAATTTTCTGAGCGTCTCTGTTGATGTAAAGGCTACTTGGCAAGCAGAGATGGTAGTCGTTATGTATTAGAGTGCAACAAGACAATATAGTAGAACGTTGACATTGAGTGGAAAGAAAGGAAGGATTGCCATTGGCCTTGCCGATGGAACTGAGACCTCATTTTATGGCTCAGGGACTAAACATGTTACAGACTACTAGGGAGGAATTCCAGTTCAGGTCTTGGTGCCATACTCACCTCTGCCAACAGGGTATTAACATACCCGTACCAAAGTCAGCTTATTACTGGTAACATTTTTGTCGCAAGTACTGTGTAAAATAAAAATGTGTAACAGTAACAGGAATACTAAATCTGTGAAATCTATTCTTGTCTCAAGGCATTAGCAGGTCCTTTTCAGCCAGCCAAGTGCATCTTCTTGTGCAGTACTTGTATTACTCCTTTCTCCTGCCTAGACAGTGTATAGATTTTCACCTGTCGAGCTAATGGTAGAATCCTTCTGAATGAATGTTGGCATTGCAGTTCTGCCACTGAACATGTGTCATTCTAGGAAATAGGCTAATGTTTTAATGAAGTTCTATTTTTAAAAGCTTTTTGTACCTTCCTTCCCAATCATTAATATTCGTGGTATTCTTTTTTCTAAACCACAGAAAAGTACTCCTCCCTTCTGTGCTGATGATTGGCTTAGGAGGGCAGAACTACTGTCTCTCTCTTCTCTTGATTCATCACAGTTTAGAAATTCCATAGTCTTAAAATGTTCTTTTTCCTGCATGTTACAGTTGCATGCTGGGCAGAATGTCATCTTTTAGTGGTCTTAATATGTGATAATAGCTATTTACTTTATATTTCCCTTCAAGCAGATGATCTAGTGACTGATAGTAGTCTGGGATTGCAAACTTCCAGAGGGCAATCTTTGCCTTTTGCACCATTGTCAAATGCCTTTGATGTTATTGTCAGTGTTATGTGCACTTGTGTTTGGCATGAACATAATCTGAAGGGTGCAGGGAGATTGCTGATTGTCCTATAACTGTAAGAGTGAATGAATTTATAACTCAGTGCGTTTTTCACAGACCCAAAAGCACCACTCAGCATTGTGCAGGTGGTCAGTGAATGCTTGCAGCAGTTGATGGTTTTTGTGCACCATCTGTGTCACGCATCCTTTCTTCTTGATTATCTTGTCTTCATTTCAGTGTGGTTTGGTAGTTGCTGAAGTCAAACAAATATGGAAAAATTATGTATGCTATTGTTATATGTTCATAACACTCATCTGAGAAGAATTCATGTTCCTTCTGGAGAGTGGCAGAATGAAAACTGGTGTGATGAGCCACACGTATTTTATAAAGGGGACACTAAAAAGGCACTAATGGAGCTGAGGGAAGTGGACTCTTGAGTCTTCATAATTTCCTGAATGCTGTGATTAGCATCCCAGAGAGAACTGTAAAACAGTTCATTAATCATAGTCAGTGACAAAGAATGCTCTGGAATGTCAACTGTGTTGTGCACCTTTCTGTGGTTACACGATTTTGTGAACAGGAGCCAGAATCTTTACAAAAACAAGTATATGTATGCTGTGATGGGCCACTGTTAGCAGCAGTATGACAGCTAATGCTTGCTGGAATAAAACTTTTTCTAGTTTGGCAATACTAATGGAATAGGTTCTTAAGTTATTTTTCTAAAAATATTTTATGACCTTTGTATTTCTCTGTTACTAAACCATTTCTGTTTGAAATGAACCTTCAGATTACAGATGCTTATACTAATTTTGTCCCACTTGTTCCGTTCAAAGAATTCATACGGTTGTTTTCAGTTTGCTGATCTTCATGTTTTCTTATTATTTTATAATGTTGTATCCTCTTGTTCCTAGGATATTCCAGAAAACTAATTTGCATATACCTGGAATTTCTGTTTTTCAATTAATAATTGTTACTCTTAACTAACATGTATTTCTTAAAATGTGTTGTGATATAAAGTGATTTGTATGATGAATCTGAATTGTTAAGCTTCCTTGGATGGGAAAAGTTAATGCTTATACTTTGGAAGTTATTTTGCCAAACCTGAAAATTGAACATTATTTCTACATCAGTGCTTCATAGTATATTTGAAATGGTATGTTTCTGAAAACTGTTTCTATTCTGAAGCATGCTCTGAACATGCTACAAACTCACTAAATCACAAATATTCCTCTGATCCCTGGATTTTTCAGCCAGCAGCTTATGTTTAGTTTTGGCTCTTTAGTCCAATAGCAGTATTCCACAGAGTATTGTTAGGATGTGACCAGTGAAAAATAATCTCTGAGTTTGGGAGAACTCTACAGCAACATTTATTAGAGTAGGTTAATATTTTGGTGCCTCACTAGAGCATGGCTTGAAGCAACGTCAAGAAAGGAAAACTTAAGCTATGCTCAGAAAATTAGTGGAATGTAGTTCATGCATTCTAAAGGCTTCAGAGAGTATCTAAATAACATAAGCTCTCCACCTCTCATTCTGTTTTTTTTCTTCCACATGCCTTTTTGGAGCACTGATCTTTCAGTCTTGAACTCTGCAAATCCCTCAAACTTGGCAGTACTTGAGGGTTTTCCCGTTTGCCTTATATAAAAGGATTGCTTATTGCCTGCTTTTCATTTATACCTTTGCATCAATGTTTTCATAATTTAGTAACTGTAACGGTTGTAAACATGTCATGTAGAGATGGAGTTGATGGCAGAGAGAATGGGACCTTTTCCTAGTGCATGCCATATATAATGAGTAGGTTTTGTGTGATTTCCTAAAAATCTGTGGATTTTCTCCAGCTCTGTGTGTACTGAGACTCAAAACTCTTCTGTAAAGAAGCATCAGAAAAATTAACTGATAGCTTGAAACAGAAAATAATCAGAACTTTGATGCAATTTAGTGCTTCCACACATGCATGTGCCCTCTCCATGTAAAGACTCACTAAGTCATTGCCAACTACTTCTGTTGGTATCCTGTATTTCAACAGTATTTTATTCTGTGCCATTTCTTTAGCAATGTTAGGCACATGTTATGTATCCATATGCACACGGAAAAGAATTGTTTTTTTAATTTTTGATTTATGCTCTTTTTAGCAGTCATAGTATGAACAAATGTCTATTCCTGTTTTCTATTTTGTTCACACAGTATTTTTTTATGAAATATAATTTATTCTGGTACTCAATACTGTAACTTTTTTTGGTTTCACTCGAGTTCCTGGCCTGTTATGATGAGTAATCAAGTGTTTCTTTCCTCTAGTAAGATTGTTGTGTTTATGAATGGGTTATCTTTTTTCAGCTGCTAAATTTCTCAGTGTGTCTGTTCAGTGTTCTTGAAGGCAAGAAGAATTTTACCATTTTTTTCCGTCTGTTCTTCTGGACCAGTTCAAGCAGTCAAATAGTGGAGAGGGTTCTAGATTTTTTTGCTGCATGAACATGTTTTTGTTTTTAACCACCTGTCATTTAATTAGACAAGCTTAAGGAATGAAATATAAAAATATGTTTTTCCTAAGCAAACAGGGAAGACCAATTATTTTATAACAAACTAAGAACAAGATAACAATTTTTTAATATCAAATACAAGAATTATTTTGGGATCATTTCGGTAGAACTGGTTAAAAAGTGCTTATGGGAACCTAATGTTTTTCTTTATTTATTGTCAGTATAAGTTGATTCCCCTTCCCCCATTTTCTTGTTGATAAGTTTACTCAAGTGTTTTAAAATAATGATCCTCATTTCTAGAATCATCAGAACTATGTGTAAAGAATGTTTTGATGGTGTGTGATTGGAACGATATATTCAGTTTCATGCCTTTTATTTATATCCTAACATTCAGTGTGTTTGATCTATAATGAGCTTTTTTTTTGTTCAAGCAGGGAAAATCTGAGAGAATGGGGCAGGAGAGAAGAGTAAACTTAACACTTAAAACATTAAAATGTTCCAAACCAACAAACCATCAAAATAACAGAAAAAAAAAAAGGAAAAGAAAAAGGAAAAACCTTATGCCAGACTGTTCCAAAAGTCTGTATTGCATGTGGGAAACCTTTCTCAACAGCACTGCAAAATGATGGCCCACATTTCTCCCTGGAAATGTGACTCTTTCATAAGTTATACCTTCATCTTAGTTGACTATACTTCTGTACTAGGATCAAATCCTATTAATTTTTATATATATAACTGACTTCCTTGTGTAACTATTGCTTATATTGGCCTCTCTACCAGAAAACGAGAAGGTGCCGTATTTAATGGAACCTTATTTTAAAAGAACATCAAAGCTGGTCTTTGAGGTAAAAGATCTGTAAGTTTAACTCCTGTGCCAAGCAAATCTGGAGCAACTGTGAAAAGAGTTATTTGATACGTGTTCAAGTATGGTATGTTGAGGAAGAGCCAACACAGAGGTGACCTCATCAATAAACTGTAATTAAATTGCCTGGTTTTGGCAAGGCTTTTCAACAATCATTTTTAGAAAAATAAAATTCTGGAGGGAGAAGAGAAACAGTTTTTTTGTGAATTTGTAACCCCATAAGGGAATAGAAAAAACCAGAATATATAGTTACTTTTCATAATAGTAACAGTGTAATGCAAAGTTTCATCTTATCCTGCTCAAGGGCCTGTGCTGGGTCATGTGTACTTCATCATAAGAATAAATTGTCTGGAAAACAGAGTCCCTTGAGCTTTTCTGAATAGAACCTGTATAGGAAACTTTAGCATTATATTTAGAGCCAAATAATCTTGGCATAATGTTTACATATTAATTGTCTTTTTTTGTGTGCTTCTCTAACGTAGATAGGGAATGAAGGAAGTTAGAAATGAGTACATATTGAAATTTGGAAAGAGGTCTTTCTTGTGGTCAGGTAATGAATAAAGAAATTCTGAATGGTACGAAATGAACTTGTGCATGTTGCATTCCATGAAGGTATATGTGTTACTCAGTAGAGTATGTGTATTAATAGATCTATTTAAAGCAAATCAGATAGTGTGTTTCTTAAAAAAATACCAGTGTTGAATTTTTGATCACCTATTGCTATCTTAGACTTCCATCTACCATCATTGCTATAAAAAGCAAGGTATACTGGTATATTTAGAATACATAATCCATTGCATGCATGTTTTTAAGAAGTTTAACTTCTTGTGTATTACTGACATGAGTAAAGTACTCCAAGCTCAGCTTTGGATCTGAAATAATTTATTTGTCTCTGGAACCAGCTGTGTAAATCATAGTGAGATAAACACAGTATATGAAATTTCTCTACCATCATTTGTTGCATATAGAGTTTTTCCTAGGGAAGTCTCATGAAATCAATCAAATATTTAGACCATTTATAAGTGGTTCTGTATGAAAGTGGGAAGTAGTGGTTCTTGTTATACGTCATTAGGGAACTTTCTGTAATGTTATATATTTCTGTGAAATAATGAGTAACAGTTTACAATCACAAATTATGTGCCCATCACTCCATTTTTTTCCAAAAGAAAACAAAACTATTTTGCTACATATCTGGTATTTGAAAATAAGTTTCTGAAAATAATTAGCTAATAAACACATCCTGGGCTACTACAGTAGTAAAATGATGTGATATTGCATGAATGTTTCCATATGTGTCTGGTTACATTTCTCTTTATTGTCTTTCCCTCAATATTGCTATCTTTAATACTGATTTGAAATGCATTTATTAAGTAGATAGCAAAATTCATCTCACATTTTCAGGGAGCTTTTTTTTTAGTTTCATTTATTGAAGAAAGCTTACATCAGTTTTAACCTCCTGATATAAGGAAACTGATGCCTGTCATCACTATGCTTCTGAAGACTGGTGATCATGTTATGAAGTAGAATATCTTGCCACCAGACCTGTAAATATTTCGTACTGCTAAAGAATCATATTGATGATAGCAAAAGACTTAACATTCACTTGTGTTGGACAAGCACTGTGGTGGTGACAGGTAAGGTAGCAATAACAGAAGTAATTAGTAGTGCTGCTATAGATGAAAATAAAAAAGCACAGCATTCTTGTTTAACCTTGGTGTTATAGTTTAATGAAGGAACTTATGGCTTCTTTATTTTGTTCTGAATTTAAAAAGGAGAAATGCTATCACAAAAGTTTTGCACATTTTCTGAAAGAAATTCGATGGGAACCTTCCTTCTGCCGTACAATCTGTTTACTACATAAAGGAAAAGCCTAAGGTTTTTCTCCAAATTAGTGGCAGCTACTTAACGGTCTTGAAGTTATTTATGGGGAATTAATCAGCACCTGAAAAGGTGGCTTAACAGACCGTAAAACTGTTTTTCAGAGGAACCAATTATCATAACATTTTCAACCTCAGTGATATTATTGCTCAGCATCTCAAAAACTGGATCCAGTCTACAAATATGTTCATATAAGTACTGCATTCTCATTTCAAATTGGTGCCTTTATGAAAAATCTGAAAACAGCAGATGTATGTGGTCCAAAATTATTTAGGTTTATGTCAAGTTTGAGTTAACTTTGAGCAGAAGAGGCAGAGTCAGAATTGCATCTGAGATACTGTAGTGATATGATTAGGCATTTTGATTCTCATGTCTTGACAAGCTAATGTTTGCAAGTTATGCAGGTTGAGAAAAAGAAGATTGTAAAATACAGATTGTATTTTACCGAATTACAATTGTTTACAGATTGTAAACTGTGGTCAGAATTTTGGTGGCTGATTGTTTCAGTCTCTGAAAAAGCATACGTATATGCAGCAGGCAAAAGCTGTTGGAGAGCTGGTATATCTGAAAAGTTCAATTGAGCATAAGGAATCCCTTCTAAAGAAAGAATTCCAGTGCTTGTTATGTTGGTAGTGTTGTGTAGTGATGGATGAAGTGTGGGAAGAAAATCAATTACCACTTCATTAGTGTTTGTCTAATTTTCAGTTTGTTTTTTCATGTACTACACTTCTGGGATATCTGAATAGCAGACATAAGGAATTTTAGAATTTAAAGCATAGTGTTGCCTGAACTTTGAAAACATGTTTTAGTATCTTACTGTACTTTTTTTTTTCCCCTCTGACTGACTTGAAATGTAATGCTTTATGATGACGTATATTTTAAATGAAGCCTCTGGGTTTAGATATTTTTTTACTCTATATAATGTGATTAGAAAATAGGTCAGGCACTACTGCACTGAGAATGCCGTGTTGGTGTTCTGTGGGCTTTTTTTCCTCCAATAAGTGTGTTTAGTATAAACAGTTTGTTTATTTGGCATCACTAACAGAAATGCATGTAAATAAAAAAAAGGAAAAATGAATAATTTTCCTCCAAATTGATTATTGTATCATTCTGAAAAGATCAGAAATAATTCAGACCAGTTTTTTGAAAATTAGAATGTGTGAAATCACATGGGGTTCTGTTTCTGAGGATTCTCCTATGTTGCTTGCAGCTAACACTTCGTATATGTATGGATGCTTCTGTGAATGCTGGTTTCAGGATCAGGATCTAAGTTAGGGGTGCAGAGCAGGAGCAGTAAGTCCTTTGAGTAAGGACTTAATTACACCAGCAGCAGCACATGACACTCTGTGTGCACTTTTATTTATTACACTGTTTTGAAAAGTGCAGTCTGCCTGTGTTTTAAGTAGTACATATAGACATGAAATGGTGTGATTTGTAAATTAAAACATGAACACAAAGTGTTTCCATGCACAGATTTCATTAGGATATAAAAATCACATACAATTACAAAATTTCTTTGATCTTGTTTTTTTGATAGACTGCTTTTTGGAGCCTTTAACTGTTTGTCCTGATAATGCCCTATTATTTTATAGACGAGCGTAGTAATTACTGCATTTACAAAACTTATTTTTGGGATTTTTTAATCAATTTGTTAAGAGGAATGTCTTGCCTCTGATTAGAACAAAGTTACAGACGAAATGTGTCATGTAATGGGTTTGTTTCCTCTAAGCTCTGATACTGATCATTTTATAAACTACAGGTAAAAAAATCATGTTTCATGTTTTAGTTTACCATCCAAACATCTTTCATAACATTTCTTCTGAAGAAATGCTTGTGTTGTGTGATACCTCCTCGTCTTTCTCTTGTTTCACGTGACTGGTTACACATTGTGACTTCTTTCTTTCTAATGTTTGCTGCTGCTTTTCATGAAAAGAAGATTGTGAGAACATGGTCTTAAAAGTAAAATTTATTTTCTCTACTATATATTTCGTCTGTATTAGCAATGACATGGTGAAACAGTTGTGAAAAAGTTGTCCCTAATTCTTGAGCAGTATGGGTTTGTTGTGTATCTTCAGAATTCAACTCTTGCTACCTACTCGCAAATGCATACACATGCACTGTATATCATTCCAGCCAACTCCCATATAATTAGTTTTGAATTACTGCAATAAAAATAGTCTTCTAACTCTGGTGCCTCAGAAGTTCAGGATCATTATATTTGGTATCTTGAAGACTCTCTAAGTATTGTGTCAAAGCTCTATCAGAATGGGCTGAATTCCGTGGCAGTGTTTATTTACTGTATTTTATTGCAATTTCCTTCACTTTTTTTCCTTCGCTTACTGAATAGATTTTCAGCAATGGCCATGCCTACATAAGATCCAGTCAAAAAGACTCAGTTGTAAAATTAATGTGATCTGAGCTTTTGTCTGAAAAGGCTTCCTGTCCTACTCAAATGTCAGTAGCAGTTATCTGTAGAAGAAGTGGAAGCAAGCAGTCATGACCCTTCTAGCTTGTTTTCTGAGCTTCCAGGACCTGAGTTTTTCTAAAACAGATGCAGTATAGTATCCGTGAATGGATTTTTCTAGAAAGAATATTTAAGTCTATTTATTTTAGCATATTAATTTTTTTAAACTCATATTTTAATTACAGTGAATGTCACAGTTTAGTAGCGCCTTCTGAAAATCCTAATATTTTACATCAACCAGGTCTTCCTTAATTTCCTGCTAATTTACTTGTTTACAAAAGTTAGTTACCCTGTGAGGTATGACTTTACTCACAAAAACAATGTTATTTCCCAGTATCTGATGTTTATCCATGTGTCTACTATTTCTAATGCTTCTTGTAGCTTCTTAGCTGCAAGAGTTCTTCTGTTGTCTTCTTTGTGAAGAAAAAATTCAATGTCGGGATCAGTTTAAGTTCCTTCCTAGTAACTGCTGGTGCATTTTGGGATATGATTTGGTGGTGGACCTGGCAGTGCTGGGTTAATGATTGGACTGCATGATCTTAGAGGTCTTTTCCAACCTAAGCATTTCTATGATGGTATGATTCTATGTCTCTGTCTACAATATTCTGATTTTAGCAAAACCAACTTCAAAAAACTGTTTTAGTTCTTAAGTTCTTCACTTACCTACTTCAAGGTAGATAATTGTGTATAATGCAGTATGATGGGGAAGCCCCTACCCTCCACTTATCTTCTGCTGCAATTCGTTATAATTTTATATTTGCAGTTTTCAAATTGGATAGTAGACTGATTTCATTGTTTCCTTGTTTCATTGCCTTTTGATTTAGTGAAAAACTTAAAGGTTAGAGATGCAGGTCCTTTATTCCACCTTTCCTTGTGGAACTGAACTCCTAATGCCATCCTGACTCTCCTTTACATTTCTGGATTCTGTCTTGAGACTCAATTTGCTGAAGCAAGGATGGTTGCTTTAAAAAGAACACACGGGTTTGTAAACCAAAAACTTATTGTCTGTGTTTGGGCTTTAGCCAGACTCTTCAGTGAAGGAGTTTATGGAGTGTGTGACTCTTGCAGGAGGTCGCTCAGAACCATGGAGAGCTCTAAAATGCCAGCATGGGAATAATGGGCATCTGTTATATTTTCTTGATATAGTTGCTAAAATTAGGCTGAGCTACTCAGAAATAAAGTTGAAGGGAAGGGTTAGAAAAAGCCTGCACTGAAAGTAGGAACAAGAACATAATATGTGTTATAAAGGAGTGATGGAGAAAGCCTAACTTGCAAGTTAAGGAATTGTGAGATACTGCTGGAGGATTGCTAAACACAGGAGCTGCTGGCCACGAGATAATCACATCCTTATTATAAAGTGTTCACCACAAAGGAAAATACTGCTTTTCTCACAAATAACGACTTTATACGTGTGATTCTGTGAGGTTAATAGCTTTCTATCTGGTTAGTATTGTAGGTTTGCTTAGGAAACAGTAAGAATAACACATGATTGTAGGTTTTTCCTATGTGTGCTTGCCTTTCAGATTGATTCAAATGATGATTTAAAATGCAGCATTTTATTACCAGAATTTTATTATCATTACTGCTTATTGCCAGTCTGAAATACTTGAATGGTATTTCACTAGAATTACCTTTGAGAAAATACGCAAATGTAGCTTCTGAGTCCTTTGATACTGTACAGTATTAATATTGTTTTAATAATTACAGAATCTATATGAAAAATTAATTTGTCTTACTGTTAGAATGTTTAGCTTATAAAGTAAAATACTCTTTATTAAAAAAATAAATTTTTTTTCTATTGATAAAGTTATATATATCTCAACACGCAGACAGATACAAGAATCCCATCTTGCATATAAAGGAAAATAGCTCACTCATTAAGACTGATAGTTTCTAACACTCACCGTGGTCTGATGGAAAATTTATGCCTTAATGATAGTTGTTAAAAATGAGAATTCTGATTAACAGTGTAAACTTCATACCTGACATAAAAGGAGTTAAGCAAGAAGCTAATACTTTCAAAGGTGTTTTAAACTCACCTGTCATTTTTCCTTAATAATGTGTCACACCAATTTTGAAAGGAAAAGGCATTGGCAGCTTTATGTGAGGTTTTGACTTGCAACTTTCACAGTTGTGTTTTATTCATAGCCTTACTATTGTAGAAATTACTTTGAGTTTTTCAGTTCCTTCACTTTTAAATAAATGAGTAGATCTTAGATCAGTGGTACACTTCATCTGTGGTGATGGTGAGGAAGCAATGAAGTTTTGGTGGTGTGGAGCTCTACAAAAGCTGTAAACCAGTGCAAAGTAGACAGCATGAGCCTATATGCTAATGCAAATAAATTGCTTCCCATACTTGAATTAGCTCGTTAGATGCCTTTTTTTGGTGCTTTTTAGCATGTAAAGTTCTGTGTCCCAAGTAAAAGTTTTTTTATCTATGAGAAAGAAAACTGAAGTGCCAAGGGTAATTTTTAGAGGCCAAGATGCACATATTGTGGCACAGTGGAATTAAAGATAAGACAAATACTTTTTTATCATATGGCAATATTAGTATATGCAATCCTTAGTAAAATTTGTCTTTTTCTAATAAAAGTACTGCATATAACAGAGTTCAATTTAAACTGGAAAATGGCGATACAAAGCACGTCTGATTATTTAGATAGTGATCATATTCAACATTCTTCCCCTATGTGGCCCACTCAAAACTGTATTCTGTCATTTTTGTCAAATAACTCAGTCTGCAAGCCTGCCATGTGTAAGAAGAAAGGCTTTTCTCAGTTCTGTGACTTTATTTTCCAGCATCTGAATACCGTATAGTCTTGACTATGCTTTGATTTTGCAAAACCTCCTAGTTGCAAATAGCACTTCAGTTTTCTTATGGCTGCCAAGTGTCATGCATTTTTGCATAACTATTACAAACTCAGCAGCTCTCTCATCTGCCTGTTTTTCATCTTGATTTATAAACATCCAGCTGAGTTGTGAACAGACTGATGTTAAGTTTCCTGGTTATTAGATTTTTGCATGTTGCTTTGATGCCAGCCAACAGAGGAAAGATCTTACCTCTGATCCTGCTTCTGATGTTTGCAGCCATTAAGGAATGACATGGGGAAGCAAGTAGAAAAGAAGATTTAATGGAGAGCTTCAGCACCAACAAGAATGGAGAAGTCAAATATTAGCTTAAGGTTGTCCATTGTTTTTTTCTCCCTCTCTGTTCCTTTCCCAAGGTATCCAGGTTATTCTACTGATACAAAGCTGCTCTTTCCCCAAGAAGAGGCAGCTGCACTTTGGTCCCAGATGAGCACTGAAACAGAAAGCAAACATTCTATGTCTGATACAGATAAATTTGGGTTCTAGTGCAAAACTGGGGAGCAGAGAAATATCTTGGGGGTAGGGGAGCATCTCATTACTTTGTGAATTTCTTGATTGTGGAACGACATGCAGTATGAAGGATGTTAATTTTCTGTTGTGTATTCTAAGTGATAGAAAATTAGCAGTGTTCTTTTAGCTTTTAATGAGAAGTTCAACTTAATTTAAAGGGGATTTGGAGAGCATTAGCTTTTTATTTTCCTTTTTTTTGATATGAGGCTTTTTGTGGCATTTGGAGGGAAAAAAAAAAGAAAAGTTTGGCTGTTGTGGTGAAAAGGTAATCTGAAAGATTAGCAAGATCAGTAAGCATGTTTGCATACATTTTGACTAGGTCATGCTAAGATGCCCTGGCGTTTGTTGTTCTAGAGAAGTGATGGCAAATCTGCAGCCTGCATGCAGTTTAAATGCAGCCAACATTTTATAAATGTCATCATGTGACCAGTACTTGGGGGCACAGGAACTGTTGGTTAAGAGAAATCCCCAGCTACTGAAGAAGTGACATTCAGCAGAATGTTCTACCAAGTTTTTTTTCAGAGAGGCTTCTGAGCACTTTATCTTTTCAGGATATGTGCTGTACTGTGTGGCTGTGTTAAGATTTTGGTATGTGGCTGGATAGCTACAAAGATTAGCATTCTTTATTCTAGAGTATTACTGATCTCCAGAGGTTTTTCACAGAATCAGGGGTGTTAAGTTCTGTGCTCTGTTAAGAGCATAGTAAGTTACAAGTTCTTTTAAGAAAGGGGGGATGCACCATTTCTGTTTGTCAACTTTCATATGACTAATGCAAGGCAGAAAACCCAATTCTTTTCAGCCTCTTAGTTGAACTACTGTATATTTTTGAAAGCGTTTTTGGCGCTTCAGTTAAAAGGGAATAAGCAACTGAAAATCTGTTACCTAATGAAATAATCTTTTTCAGTGACTGACTCCTTTACCTCTTTTATACCTACATGTTTAGGAACTACCTTCTCCTGCCTCATGAGCTGAATTTATCCAAGTTGGACTCCTAATCCCCAGATTTTGTTATTTGCAAGTGTAAGGAGCAATTCAGTGTCACAAATTCTTTTTTTAACACAAGCTATGTCCCTATAACTTCCGCAGTCTGTTCTTTCACTTAATTGCTTCCAATGATTCTCACTCTTCCTATTATCTTTTGGAATGAGGTTTCTGGAAGGACTATCAGTAGATTATTAACTTACTACTGTGAAGGGAGATCATACTTGGTGTTAGAGTTGGTGTTTGAATTTTTATTATTAATCATTGACTGTTGTTATATTAGAACAGGATTGTCATCCTTGGTTGTGGTTGTATTAGAATAGGGTGGTATAGAGCCAATACAGTAAGTAAACAAGAAAAAATAAACCTTTACTATCATGTAATTGTCCTGTTCATATTCTATGATAATTTTTATCTTACAATGACATTTGATTAGTTCAGATAAGATGGAAGGTAACTTCGCACTTCACTGTTTCTGGTTAATGTATTATCTTAGTTAAAAAGGACTGTAAAAGTGTAGACTGCTTTATCCATTGCTTATTAAAATGAGTCCATATGTATAATTTTCTTGGAGCAGTGTATTGTTTCTGCAACTGATTCTTTTATTTTTCTGAAAGAAGAATCGCCAATAACTTTTGCCTGTTTGACAGAGAATCTTGCATATATTTGACAAGTAAGCTGCTCTTTTTCTTTCAAAGTACAAGTCCCTCTTTTGTTCAAAATTGCATCAATTGTAAAAAAAAAAAAGAAATTACTGTATCTTTTCTCAAGCTTTCAAATGTAGTATATTACCAGAATTGTGAGTGCTTGCATTTATTGCCATATCTAAAACAAAGGAGTGCTTAATATTTCCAAACTGTATTTGTTATTGTTGATGTAATTCTTTTGTCTAGTTTAGAAAAGTTATTACTTCCCGTGAGTTCTTAAGTCCTGTTAAACTCTTCCAAGGTCAGTGTTCTATGTATGTCTTCCAGCTTGAAAACCCTGAGTGCTGTGGGTATGGACTTCTCTGAACCACAACTTTTGTGATACCTGAACCTCTAGGTAGTCATCAGTGGAGATACTTAACTCCATTGCTTTTTTTTGGTTTTGTGTGTGTTTTTGTTTGTTTTTTTTCTTCCAGTAGAAATAAATTTAGTAACTACAGGGGCATAGGAACCTGAGTTGGCCATAATTTTTATGTGGTTCAGCTTTGGAGTTCTCCTTATAAATAGCCCCTCAAAGGAAACCAAATGTTTTTTAATTGAGAAAGTGCCAGGTTTTATTAGAATAACAGTTAGGATAATTAACATTTTAAATATTGCAAACTCGGTGAATAAGAAAGAAAGAAGAAAAGGAAAAATTTTTTTTGCAATATTTTCCCTGCCCATATTGTCATTATGAGTGTGCTGTTGCTTCTACTTGTTTGTAGTTAATTCAGTGACTTTAAGCCTTGAACTGCACAGTGCCCTCTGATCTGCTGGAAGTTTTTCCTGTGGTGTCTGAGATCCAACAGCCTGCTCCCTGCTCCTTGTTGTAATTTCTCTTTTGGGTTGCAAGCTCCCGTAATGCAATTTCTTGATCGTCATACTGCACGGTTTCTTGAGTCTCCTGGACCTGAGCATAGTCAGGGTGTCTCCAAGGGGTGGAAATTGTCTCGCCCTACCTGACCTGATCATCCTATAGAAGCATTAAAATGATTGTGAAGAAGCAAGCAGAATGCCTTCTGCCCCCCCTAATACTGTCTGTCAGAAAGAATGGAGGGCACATGTGACGAAAAACTCCCCATGATCCGGCAGTGTGCTGACAGCCCGGAAAGCCGGTGGAATCCTGAGCTGCACCCAAAGCAGCGTGGCCAGGAGGGCAAAGGAGGTGATTCTGACCCTCTTGTGAGACTCCACCTGGAGTGCTGCGTACAGTTCTGGTGTCACCAACATCAGAAAAATTCTGTTACGAGAGATAAATTATGTTTTTAGGTTAAAAAGTTATGAAGAGAGCTTATGTTTTTTTGCAAGATAGCAGGAGTTTCCTTGAAATTTTGGGAGTTCTGTTCTTTTGCAATGGAATACTTTTAAAGAGCAATTCAACTTATTTGTATTTTGTTTTGTCTAAATCTCCAGGTCTGTGATTTCTCCAGTGATTATTGTAGTGACTTTTAATATTTTGATTGCTAGAAAATTCATTCCAAGGTTTCCTTAACGTATTCATAATTTTTATAAATGATAACATACATGAAAGAATATACATGAATACTCTTCTATTCGCTTTATTAAAATTAAGGTTAAGTATTCTGTCCTTGATTTTATTTTTTTTTTCCCATTTCAAAGTTTTGCCTGGTATTTTGAACAGGGACTAATGCTTAGAGATGGGGAAATAATTATTTGACAAAACTGCTAAATGGCTGAATGCTTTAATTGATTATGCAGATTTATATCTTGAATTCAAAATGTATTACTTCTTTCAGCTGCAAATTTGATAGTATCTGTAAATATTAATGAATCAACTTCAAACATAATTTTGAAGTTGGCAAATATTAACAAGGGAAATTGAGGCCTGGTGAGACTGACTTGTAAAATTTGCTCATTAAATCAATACAGAACCTAAAATATTCTTTAAGTCTTTGGCTGCTAGATCACATTGTATCTAATCTAGATATAATGTAAGATGATGGTTAAAAATATTCAGATTGAGTAATTGATCTTTGTGGATAATCCATGATTAGCTAAATAACAAATAGAAAATGTGATATTTTAAAATAAAACATTAGATTCTTTCTCACTGTTATGATACAAGAATAAATCAAAAGGAAGTTGTTCTTAAGGAATATAAAACACTTTTGTTTGAATGTGAAATTAAAGGGACTTCTTTTTTTTCTTTCAAACAGTTACTAATTTCACTGACTTTTGGAACAGTGGAATTCCATGTTAACCCCCAACCTCCACAATGCAGTTCTGTTTTCTTCCTGCTGTCACGGAGAGGGTAAGCTGTTTTTAATATGTGTTACAAAGTTAGGGGTTTTTAAAATGTACTGTTATTTCTGTGAAAGATAAAATACACTGTACATTTGCATGTTATACATTTTAGAATAATTTTTTTTACACACCAAAAGCTCTAAAGCTTTTATTTCATGGAATCACATTATAGCTGGCTTTGGAAGGTGTCTCTGGAGATCTTCTAGTCCAAAGCCACTGATCAAAGTTGGGTCAGTTGGGGTTGGTTGCTGAGGTCTTTTCCCAGCCTCCAGGGGTGGAGACTTTGCTAAAACTTATTGCTGCAGTTTCACCAGTATGGCCATGTGATGTACAAAATACACAGAATTTAACGTAACATGTTGTTTAAAATAAGCTATAATGGGATTTTTAAATAATAGACTATGTATTTGATCATCGTAAGCAGATAAGTAGCCATTGTCTTGCAGTCTTACTTTTCTAGATATTTTGAATCAATCTTTTCTCTCTTTTACTTTCTACTTTATCAAAAATTTTGAATCAAATATTTGTATTTGTTATAACCACTTCTTTTCTCGAGGAATAATTTCCATTAACATCTGATTGATTGATGTGAAACTTCTTAAGTACGTGGGGTTTGGTTTGTGTGGGGTTTTTTTTGATTGCTTTTTTGTTTTGTTTTGTTTTTGGTTTTTTCCTTAATAGTGGATATTTAGACTTGTGGAACATAAAAATCCAGGAAATTTAAAATTTTTTTTTCAAGCTGGCATTAGCAGTGATGGGCTGGTGGGCTATGTCAGTAATTGAGACCACTACCCAAACTGTTGTATAAATACTAAAATAAATTGAAAATTCTTGCTTAGGGAAGGGCAGTCTAGGTAACAAGCAAAGGGATATGCAGAAGAGAATGAGGATACACCAAAACATTTTTAGCACAGTACTATTTAGTCATGGTCTTCAAAGCATTGATTTCCAGTTACTATGACAGAACTTTGAAAGGGGATAAGATAAGTATGTAGAAATACTCAGTCAGTTTCATGTCAACTTAAGACAATCTCGTAGGTGTTTGTGCAAGAAAAACTACCTTTGGTCGGTGCAGGACAGGAGAAACATTAAAGAGTATGTCCTTGTCAGTGTTAGTAAATTCTTAAACCAGATAATGAATAATTTAGTGAAAAACCTTAAATATTACAAAATGATTGTTTTTATGACATGTGGAGCTAGAATCTCACAGGGAGCCTACAAAAGTGTCCGAAGAGCTAAGGTTATAAAGGTACCATAAGAAGCCAGGAGTATGTATCTGTTGGTTTCTGTTGAGTGCAAATGAGAGAAGCACAGAGGGAGTGAAAAAGTGAAAAATACAATTAACTAGATGGAGTTGGATGAGGATCTGGGTAATTTCTACTATTTTGAGCAGCAAGGAGATAATGTAAGGGAATATAATAAAATAAAAAGTAATATTAGAAATTTTTGGGGGGCGAAAGAATTAAGATCTTGTTCAGTGGTACAAATATTTTTATTCTTGATAACAGCTCAGGTATTTGTGGTAGTTAGGGATCACTGATGGAGGAGGAGATTTATAGGAAATAAGTATGTACATTCCTTAATTACTTTCCTACATGACTCTGATTGAATTTAGACTTTTAAGGGAAATTGCACTTCCTATTCTTTCAGCTTCAGTTTGTCTGCTGCACATCACCTTGAGAACTTGAAAAAAGCAGTAGCCACCTTGTTTTGATGATTTCTGTCATGTTTTTGCTGATCATCAGCCATTTTAGGGATTTATTGCTGCTACTTGGTTTGCAAATACAGCAACTCTTGAACTGTTGATTAGCTCTCAGTTTATATTCTGTGTGTGCTCGTCCTGTTGACGTTATTTTGGTTACATCAGTAAATATTGACTTCCTAAAATAAGAATAAATTTACATAAGATTGCTAATTGGTCGTTCTGAATATTTGTCTGTTTATTCCTCTACCTTCTGTTCTGAAGGTGTTTTCGTTTCACATTTCTGCAAAGTTGTTTTCAGGTATAAAATGTTATGCAGTTAAATTGAAAATAGTCTCTCTGGTGCTCAGCTGAGCATTTTGCTTAAAATACACACCATAAGCTCCAATATAATACAAGAATCTTCCCCTACATTCCCCTACCCTGAATGTTTTGTCTGAATTCTAATATATATTCTACTAAAGCTTCCAAATGAATCTTAAGATGACTTTTCTCAAGTTGATAATCTTGCTTTTAGACTGTAGGTTTTAATTCCTCAAGTCCTAGTAATTTACCTTCTCCATATTATCTGTAAGTCTGAAAAGTCATCAAGCTTCCACACTCAGTGACAGAACCTCTTTAGCAAAATTTCAGGAAGGATAAATCACGCTGTGTCTTTCTCTGAAGCTTGTTCCTGTTGGTTATGATTTTGTTTTCTAACCAAATGAAATGAGTGGGCCTGTACTTTTCACATAGTTAAGGAAGTCCCTCAGTACCATCTCTTCCTGCGAGGGAATTTTCTGTGATAAAGATACAAAATTATAGCATTGGAAGGTTTCAATATTGAATTAATCTCCACTTGCAATGAAATTGAAAAGAGCAGTGAATTCTGTCAAGAAAATGTTTGAGAATAATCTGCAGATTCTATCAGATGAGTAGACTGTTTATTCATGTAAAATTATAAGGGAGTATATGAGGAGAAAAATGATGCAAATTGCTCAGAGCAATTCGTACAGGTATAAAATTAGACTTTTACAGAAGAAACAGTAGTAAAAGGGAGTTGAAGATGTAGTAGTAAATAGTAAGCAAATCTCATGATTATGTTCTGTGATACGTGTGAATAGAAGTTAAGAAGAAAAAAAGTAAATTTATACAATAATTAAGTATATATATGGAATACTACAAATTTTATGTCCTTGTTCCAGAAAAAAGAGAAAGTGGATAGTTTTTATGGGTAGAAAAATAATAAGTAAAACAGTGAGCTTGAATAGGAAACTAAATGAACTTCATTTTGGATACTTTTAGAACACAAACATTAATACATGCTCTGTGGATAGGTTTCTGTTCTCTGGTTGAAGAAAATAATAGATGTAATTTATATGTTAATAAAGGTAATTAAAAAGTTATAGATGAATGAAATGCTTTCCAAATTGTTTTCCTGGCAATATTCTAAAAATGTTTGAAACCGAATGGGATGAAGTCTCTTGGGATTGATATATATGAAAGCTAGAATTAGAAATAATTACCAGTCCTGGTTTGATCACCGTAGTGTACAAAGCATGGGGACAAATTTCAGAGAAATGACAGTTAACAAAGTAGAGGTAGATAAAAATGGAAAATTATATAAATGCAACACAGGTTTGTTGTCAAAGATTGTTTGATCTGTATTGTTCTGGATTTGCTTACTAACTGTTTCAATTAGATAAATTTCCTAATGAAATGTAATTTGGGAGAAACTGTGTATATAGACTTCCTTTCAGCATTTCTTGGCACTTAGAAAGTTTTATATTGAGGGAGAGAAAATGTGGATGAAAAGTCAAATCATTCATTGGAAAAGGAAGTAGCTAAAGGGATGAAGTGACAGGGACTTGTGCTGCAAGGAAGAGTAATAGCCTGGAGGAGAGACCCTATTAAGTGCAGTGGATTACATGTGTTATTAATCTTGGATGTTTTCAGTAGTGACAATGTCACAAAAATATAATAGTTTATAATGAAATTTAGGTCACAAAATAGAGGACTGTGCTGATGGGGGTCAGAAAAATGTACAAGAATTTTTTACTTGGGATACTCAAGTGGTAGAATGGGATAAAGTGTAATAACACAAAGTTAAAAGGGTGGAAAGTAAGAATTTCTGTACCTAAAATAGGGGTTTATAAATTTGAAGAGTGACAGATGCAAAAAGATTTGGATGTATTATGTCCTTGTAAAATGGTTGCTGACTGCCAGAGTAATGTGGCCATGAAAAGAGAAATCCTGTTCTAGGATACATCACAGAAGGCAGGTCCAAGAGAGAAAAGCAAGTGTTTGTTTCATATGAGACACCAGCAGCACCTTGTGTTACCTACAGAATTCTGATTCAATTACTATGTAAGTCTTCATAAAGAATGCATTGCGTACACCGTGAATAATATTTATAACGTTTGCTTATTTTTATCAAACACTACAGAGGCATTTACTTGTTACTTCTGTCCTTTGATCCTTAGTTTTATTTTAATATCCTAAAAGGATTATTTCCTTAGGCTCTAATCCTTTGTCAGAGGCTGTGCCGTCACATCATCGTTATATAGGAACTGGAATCGGAAAGTTGTTCTTAATTTTCATTTTTATGAGAGCACAACAGGCTGACATTACTTAGACTAGAATGCTTTCCTAAGAAGGTATTTTTTGTTAATGAAATCTTAAAAATACTAACTTAAATAAGTTCAGTTTACTTTTAAGTGAAACTAACAATGCTGCAAAGGTTCAATCTAAGTTGTATGTACAGTGTAACATGCTTTTTGAGTGTTTCACATTTAGTGATAAGTTATTGTGATAGCTCTTAAAGTGGAGTGAATTTCGTGTTTCATACATTGTACAGTTGTAGGTGATGTACGTGCCTTAAATACAGTGCTGTGTATATTAGCTGTAGTGATGTGTGAATTTTACTGATGTGTGAGTAATTTTTTTATTTTCAACTTACATAAGGTATGCTTTTTTTGAGTGAATCTAGGCCAGTAGGTGGTTGAGCCAAAAGTAGACTTGCTTAGTTTGCTTTGAATTTAATCTAAAATAACTTGAAACTGTACATTGCCAAGAAAAATCATAATGCTATTCTAGGGCCATAATTCTGTAGCAAGCAAAAATACACAAGCAAAAAAAATCTCCACTGCATCATGGAGTTTGCTATTGAAAGCATGTTAGAAATAGTACATTAATAAGGACCTTATTTAAGTCATAGAAGATGTCCTTCCATTTGAAATTACAGTATTGGGCTATTCAAGTTTCTAGTTCTTAACTACCTTTTAAAGCTTTAAAATAATGAGAAGACTTTATGAGAGCAAGATGAGGAAAGGTGGTATGTATTTATTTTTTATTGATTAATCATTTTTGCTATAGCAAAATAACTTTGACATCTATGCACATTATTTCTCATTAAGATATTGGTACTACACTTCAGTCTCTTTCTTTAGTTATTTTAATCAAGTTAGTGTTCTCTTTACTGTTTCATTTAGTCATTTTCATTTAGTCATTCAATGCATTCCATTGCATTGAAGCAATGTTTTTTAACCAAATATTCCCTGTTAATCTGGCAACAAAACATTTTCATGTTCTTACAATCAATTGTGGCTTACATATGTAGTATGCATAATTTGATTGCCCAATTAAGGCTTGAAGCAGACCCTTATTTTTAGGTAAATATTCTGTCTCCTACGTAAATTTGTGACACTAATCACATTCTCTGTGCTATGCACTTACAATAAATAAATTTTAGCTTGAGTTCCTTTCTCACAATATAATTTTTCATTCAACTGACGCATTGAAGATTATGTATTCCTAATGATTTATGGTAGCCAGTACTTATCAGACCTCTTTTGTTTCATTAGATAATGCTGCATATTTTGTAGTGACTTTTTATAATAGAGCTACAAGATTAAATTAAACCTGAAAAATAGCTTACTGTACGTGATACTTTCAACTTAGCATTTGCTTTTAATGTTACTTTGTTGTTATTCTACAAAACTTTTTCCTCATACTGGTTTGATGTCTTTAGTAGCTGAAACAGGATTTTGAAATAACAGATCAATTTGTAAGAAGTGATAGAGAACTCCTACATTTAAAAACAAAACCCCTTCATTTTAATCACCTTCAATGTGTCGTTTCTCATTATGTTGAGAAAATTTTATACGTGTCTGTAGTCTCTTCATCTTGTCTCTTATGGAACCAGGAGACCTTTTAAATTTATATATGGAAGATTTTGCACTGTTTATGTCATACCAAACTGCTTTATTTCATGGCAGATAAAAGTTGTGTTTACAAGCAGACATTCAAGAATCCCTAAAGGTTACCAATTTTCCTGTGGCATCTGCAGCCCCACACTGATACTGGCATTAAAGCTGTTTTTGCCGCTGTACTGATGTAAGCTGCTGCTTCTACTGAGCTTTGTCTTTCCATCCATGCCTAGCACCTGGGATTTCTGTGGGTGGTAGCTGATGTGGGAGATGAGTTACCTGAGGAATCAGGTTGAAAAACCCTCTTAACTATGTGTAGTGATGAAATTTTAAAAGAAAATTAACTTGAAAGACTGCTCTAGAACTATTGGGGAGCATAGAGGAATACATTCTTTTCCACCCTGTGTATCCAGGATAAGCTTTTTGAAAGAGATGAGGTATTTTTTTACATTATTTTGGAAAATGACATTATAAGAATGTAGTCAACCATTCCCAGGATCCCCTAGAAAGGAAACAAGAACTAATCTAAAATTGCAGGGGAAAAAATTGTAAATTAGCTAATTGCCAATATACTATGTTTTGGTGTGCTTATGCACTGGAAAATGCAGGGGTATGGGTAAATCCAATCAAATGTAAGACAAGAAATTACGGTAAATCTCAGGGGATATAACTAGTAAATTAAAATACATGGCTTTCTCTGATAAAAGAAAAGTAACATAATCTCAGATAAAGGATCTTCATTATATAGTAACGCAAGTTTATAATAACACTAACCACTGCTATTGCGATATTTTTCTGTCCCCTGCTTAAAATATATTTATTCGTGCTGCCCTCCTACACCTTTTAGGTTTGGTGGGCTCTTATTTAGATACTCAGTGTTAGACAATGTTGATGATCGTGTATGTTATGATTCATGTCAGGTTTGAATTACTGCATTTGTGGGCTGCTGCTGTGGTTTTTTTTCCTAATTTAAGGCTCATACTTTCAGTCTTGGCAGTCCTGAGCTTAGTTTACAGTATTGAAAACTCATAGACAGCTGTAGAAAACTAAAGAAATAAAAATATTGACATAATATCTTGACTTTCTGTCAGGCAGATATCTGTGGCATATGTCTGCATATGGAGATCTTTAAGAAACCTGACACAACCTGTAAAAATAGAGCAGTTTTAAAAATATGATAATTTTTCCTTTAATTTCATTTATCTAAAGATCTTATGTGAACTTTGAAATAATGAATCACAGAATCACAGAATAGTTTGGGTTGGAAGGAACTTTAAAAATCATCTAGTTCCAACCCCCCTGCCATGAGCAGGGATGCCATTCACTAGATCAGGTTGCTCAAAGTCCCATCCAGCCTGGCTTTGAACTCTTCCAGGGATGGGGCATCCAGGGGTACTGGACACCCCATCCCTGGAATGTCAAATACTTTGACAAAATGTCAAATACATTGACCGTTTGCATTCCCAGAGCAATATGAAATAAAAGAATTAATTAAAAGCCACATTACGGTACAAAGTTGATAGTTAAGAGCTGTTAGAACTCATCTATAATTAGATACACCACATTTGAGATACAGGCTGTTTAATGTTATTTCAGAATGTTCCTCCTATTTATTCAGCTAGTTTGACATGTTCGTTTTATATTTAACCGTACTGTGACCTAACTTATGAAAAGAACAGTGACATCATCAGAGATTGATACAAACTAGAAAAAACCTGTGAGAACTTGGTTGTATTTAGCCCAATGCTGAACTGATACTTTATAGAACAACCAATCACAGCTAAAGCCCGTTCCTGATGGACTTCAGAGGTCATCTATACACAACTCTACACACTGATGAACTGATTTTTTCTCATTTTTCATTTTTTCCTCATTAAACAACATCTTGATGACCTTCAGTTTGTTGCTGTCAGAATTTTTCACCTCATGTTTCACCTTGTTTTCCAAACACTTACTAATATATCAAGCTGTACGAAGTCTACCATGAATTCAGGGAGCCCCCTGATCTTTCTTTCCACTTAAACTGATTGCCTATGTTTTACTGTATGTTTCTTCTCGTCTAATGGGGTGGTAACTCACATGATGCAGCTTTGGTTTGTTGGAACATTTTAGGGACCTTGTTGAATGTCATTTGAAAATCCACCTTGATTAGATCAACTATGTAACAATTATAGCAGGTTCTCTCTTGCCTATGTGACTGTTTACATCTCCAAAAGAACTTTGATCAATTTATGAGGCACAATTTGTCTTTCTAAAAGCCATGGTAGTTCTTTTATTCTTGGATTGCATTCATCCTTATGTCTGCAGATTTATTTCGTATTATTATTTCTGCCAGCTTGCCTGACACAAATTTTTTTTCTGGCCTGTGGTTGCAGGAATCCCTGCTCTAGCCCTTCCAAATAATTCACTTTACTGTTTTAATTTGCCATTCCTTTGCTACAAGGTGGTTATAAGTAAGAGGTTACACACCTCTGTTAATAATTAAACTATTGCATTCTTTAACTTCTTTAGAACTGTTGGAAGAATACCATCTGTTCCTGATGACTAATTACATCAATTTTGTGGGGTTTTGATTGTCTGATCTACTAACACTGTTGTTTGAGACAGACCAACGCTGCCTCTGAGGAAGAAAGTACCTGATTTGTGAGTCTACTTAAGCTCATGTTTTATGAAAAGCAGATTCAAAGAAAAAAAGTCATTATTTTCCTTGCAAAGCACTCTATAAACAATTGTTGTACCATCTTACTAGTCATAAGTCGATTTTTTCTACCTCTTTCAAACATACAAACAACCTCCTTTCTCAAAATAACTTGAGAATTTTTTCAGCATTTTCAGTGCTATGGAAAATACTAAGCATTTTGAATGTTAGAGTTATTGTCTCTGGAAGTGTGTGCTCCAGGCATATCTCCCTAACTGGATGAGATTGGAAGTTATTGCAGTTTGGGAAGAATTTTCTGTAAACTTGAACTGAGTTGGAACAGAATAAAATAACTAAGTGAAATTAAAAAGAAGTTAAGGTGAAAGAAGGATTAAACAGAAAAGAATAATCTGGGAGAAAGTAGGTGTAGATAGCATCTCAGAGGATACGCAGTGGATTTACAGATCTGAGAATTCAAAATATAGGTTATTTTGGAAATTGAGTATGAATGGCATATATATATGCCTTTTTAAAAAGGTAGAAATGTTACATTGCTGAGAAAAAGGAAGTGAGGGGAGAAGTATTTAAGGAATATTTTGGACATGCTGTCAGTTAAAATCTAATCTAGATAGAATAAGTAGATTCTTACCCTCATTGAATGGTGTTTTGCCAAGTAGAAAATGAGTTGAGGTGTTTTTTGCATTTTTTTTAAATGACACAGTGTTTTTATTTGAGAGAAGGTATTGGAGCATTTGGAGCATTTTTTGCATTTTTACAGTTTTAATGATAACTTGTCAAAATGGGTTTGATAGTTTTAAAACAGCAGAGAAGTGTTCCTAAAAACTAGGAAGTTTCTGAAGTCACGTCTGATTTTCGAATACTTGCAAATAGCAGAATATACAGTTACAATGGCAAAAGCTCCTTGTTACAGAATGGGAGTCATGATAAAAATGGAGAAGAAAGTAAATAAAAGTGAAAAAAATGAAGATGTAGTTGTAATTAAATAAAATATATTTGTTGATAGTAAAAAAGAATGTTAAGTTTACCACAGAATGACTTTTGAGCTATTTTAATGTCTGAAATGACACATGAATTAGTAAATATTTCTCTTATAAAAAGCAGCATTTCTTCTGGCCATTTCAAACCCAGGATTAATTGCATGTTCTTTGTCATTCATTCATGAACTCAGCGTACTGTTCTGTGGAAAGTTAAAAACTTTTTTCTTTGTCTCTGTGACAGAAAGTAATAACAGTGTCTATTGTCATTCCTGAATGCTAATGACAATACGTTTAGCTTAATTGCAACCCAGTGTATTTTTACATATCAGAATTATAATTTCAGATTTTTTTTATTTTTTTCCCACAGAATATAAATGAAGAATGATGCAATATTAATGCTTTCTATGTACAGCCTTATAAGAGTCTTCTTTAAGGAGTTGCAGTAAGATAAACACTGAGAATAATTTTCCTCTGGTACAATGTGTTGAAGCAGAGAAACTGAAATTGTCCACCTTTGTACAAGCTAAGAACTTAAAATGTGTGTTATTTTGTGAGCGGAAGCAATTCTGGAGTGAATTGAACTTCTGAAAATGCGGCCATGGACTGGTTCCTGGCGTTGGATTATGCTCATCCTCTTTGCTTGGGGAACTTTACTCTTTTATATTGGTGGACACCTGGTACGAGACAGTGAGCACCCAGATCACTCCAGTCGTGAATTATCCAAGATCCTCGCTAAACTTGAACGGTTAAAGCAGCAAAATGAAGACTTAAGGCGCATGGCAGAATCTCTCAGGTAGGATCTAAAAGTAATTAAAACTGTTCAGAAAATGTCTGAAATATGAAATATCAGAAATTAAATTGTAAGGGTTGTTTGTGGGAGTTCTTGAAAATTGTATTTAACATCTAAAAGTATAGATAAGTTTTTAATCTGTGCTATGAGTAGCTAAAAACATATTGCAAAACCCTTAAACAAGTAATCTACATTTAATTCTGATCTAATGTAATAATTACTGAAGAGTCATTATTTAATGGTGTGCAAGTGTTACTGTCACAATAATAGAGTTCTGCAGGTGATTCACCCCTCAACGCCAACTTCAAACAAGTGCAATTATTATGACATTCATACAAATTAGAGCAGCTAGTTCTTTACACTTCTGCGTGCAGTAATTGGAAGAGCTCATTTTAAAAATGCTGAAAACATTTGTACAGCTTGTTGAAGATAAATGCTGACTTGCTGAAGATGATCTGCAATAGATTGCTGCATTATAGAAATTCTTTCATCTAAGTTTTCTTCTTTGCCTTGCTGCTAAACTTGTAGAAATGCTTGTAAAATACTACGATAATGTCCCTTTTATACTTATTAGATTGCAGATGGGTACAATTACAATTTAAAGTGTTTTCTTTCACCTTTTCAGACAGACAGCATTTAACGTAGACTTATGGTATTGCCTATCATAAGAACTTGGAAGGAAAAGCTTCTTAAGCAGGATGTGTGTCAGTGCCAGGTTGGACCTAAGTGTGTGGACAGCACCACATGCAACCTAAAAGTCTTGATGTGTCGTAGGGACGAGTGCAGAGGCTTTAAATGTTGCAGGAAGGTAGAGAAGAGTAAAGCTGAGTATAAGATTTTACAGAATGAGAGAGTAATGTGGTTTTTTTAAAATCTGTGAATGAGCCAAATTCACTTGCCGTCTCTTGCCCAGCTGTGTACTCACAAGCACCATGTGTGTAGCAGTGGTGTGGCCAGAATCACATGTGTAGTACATGGAGATGGCAAGGGGCACTGAAAGTTGAGTGTTCATCATGTCTCTTTGTTGGTTCTTGCTTGGCAAAGAGAAGTTGATTTTGGACTTGTCTTTTGGATCTTCTACCTTGCTATTTTGCTTCATATTTCTTAGGGAAAATTACAGAATTGCACAGGTATGTTTTCTTTACTAGCGTATCTTAGGGTTCTGGTTCTGTTCTAGTTACCTTAGGTCAGTTTCACACCTTCATTTAACAAAATAACACATTGACCCTGTAGCAGTGAAAGGAATACCTTTCCTCTTAGACCTATTTTGACGTTTCTTCTGGTGCATTCTCTCTTTCCTGCATATCCAGGCTGTTTGATTAGGTAGGCTGGGTAGACTTCCCTGCCTTACTGCAATGTCTTTTCACCGCACTCTGTTCCTGGTTTCTGGAATGCACTGTAGGTGTGGCTGCATGCTGATGAGGCTTCTTAGCTTAGAAAAACATCTTTATTTTGAACATGTCAGCCCTTAAGAAGTACCTCAGCATTCAGGTGCTGCTCCCCAGACATGGAGAAATGCTGCTGACCCAAGGGCTCTGTACAGTGAGCACAGACAGTCTTCACCTTGAGTAATATGGCCATGAATGGCTGAGTGGGCTGTAGTTTTCTAAGCTCAATTTATTAATGTATGATAACAGCAGCATTTGAAAAGAGTTTAATGTTTGTTGACAAAATGGAGTAATATAGAGTGTGCTGATACGAAGAAACTTAGGCAAGGTGAGGCAAAACTGTGTTAACTGGACCCTGTTAGGCTTCTTTTTTGCAAATACGTTGTTTAAAAATATTTCTGAGGTCTTTCCTCAGAGTGTTCTGAGGAGAATCTGAAATTCTTGCAGGAGAATGCCAAAATGACTTGAAATACCAGTTGAACAGCCACACATCTCCACGTTCAGTAGTCAGTGCTGTCCAGGAATGAGCCAGCTTGAGACTGAAAGATAATCAGGCGTAGTTTTTTGCTGGAAGTAATCTGAGATTGCTGAAGTGCTAGACTTTGAGGGAAGTGATGTATGACAACGTAGAGCCGTTTCATTATTTTCATTGTGCCAAATTCATGATGCTGTTTTCATAGAAATGTCACAAATAGGTTTTAGAAATATCCTGGTCAACCTGTGTTATTAAAGTATTAAATCGTAAATGTCATACAGAATTTCAGTATCTCATTTCTTTGTTTGTCAGAACAAGTTGTGTTGAAAATAGCTGTTAGCTTTAAAATTCTCCCATTTGTAGTTTTATAGCAGTATAGTTTATAAGAGTATGTCTGTTTAAAGTGAGGCGTTAACCAACAGTCCGTGGATTCAGTATCTGTGTCCTTGGAAGTGATCACTGCTGTTATGAGCATACATTGTAGAAACAAAGCACCTCTTGACTTCAGAAATCAAATTGGACAGAAAATATTACTTTTGCTCCAGTTTACATTTTAAAGTGAAGACATAATTTCTTTTAGGCTTTACTGATCAAAGACAGAAAGGCTAGAACTATAATTTGAATATGATTTAATTGCTATATTTTTTTGTTTTGTACTGAAAACTCTAATTACTGATACTGGCAGTGAAACTTGCTCATAAAGGTAAACCCTTTGGCAAAGTTGAATTTTGTTATACTGAGGTAAAAGCTTGGTTTTGCTTCCCTTCTCCACTGACATTTTAAATCTAGAGAAAAAAGCAGCACATGTTTTGTGGTTAAAATAGAGAATATATTATAATATGCAACAGGGTTAAGCTAATGCCTGAAATGAAGCATATTTCAATTAAGAACTCTAACGTAAGGTTACTTGTGAAGGAGTTTAAACAAGATGTAAAATTATAACAATAAACAAACTAGTTAAAGTACTTTGACACTACTAGATAAAACTTTTGGTTGGTAAAAAGCTCCAGGTTATCAAGAAGTGATATTTCCAGCCCGAGATTTCAATCCTTCTTTGCTGCCAATTTATGTAGCAGCTCCTCATCCCCAAAGACAACAACAAAAAGAAAATAAAAAATGTATCTCATGAAACACACCTGACGTGCATGCAAACCCAACCATTAAAAAGTTGAAAAACAGCATATCTGTGACAAAGCTGTATAAAATCTTGCTTAGCCTTTTTTTGCTGTGTGATGCTTAACCTCATCTGATTTTGTAATTTTTCCCCTGGTTGCTTCTTTTCACACAAGATGCATAAGGAATAGAATTAAGCTGTTAGGGGAGGGAGAGGTATTTGTTTGGGTTATTTTGATTTGTTTTCCACCCAGCCCAAACATTTGTATGTTTGAGTTCACAAATATGTCATGTTCTTACAAATTTATAATTTTTTTTATATTTGTAATTTATTACCCATATTGATTAAGAAGAGTTCATATTTTTGCCAGAATTTTTGGTGAGCATATTTTTAGGTACTTACTTTCTAAAATGTACCTTTGCAACAGTGCAAGTTGGAACAGTCACATCTTTTTGAAAATTGCCTGAAATTAAAAAAATATTCCTCTGGGAACTAAGTACACTTTTGTGGTGCACTTCTGATTACTTGAAATTACTTAAGGTACCACATAGTTTTTATGGTGTATTTTAAAAGCCTTAGGTGAGAAGTTACTGTAGTTTTTCTTTTGTCAATATGATGCTTTGTAAAAGCCTTACTTGTGGGCTATAAAGAAGCACAGATGCATGTTAGTGGTGCAGAAGATAAATGGAATTAGAGGTGGTTTGTATTATCTGAGTTTTAGAAATTATGTGCATGACTATTGTGGTATAATGAGATATGGTGAGTTACCACAGTCCACATATGATTATAAACAATATTGTCTGAGCAATTCTGGGTTGATTTTAGAAGCAGTCTAGATTTCATTAGTGCAAAATAGTAATAAAACTGAGTTTTTTATAGGTTGTTGTTTTACTGTTCTATATCCAGTAGAACTGGATGAGCCCTTTCAAGGACACTTATTACAGATGTAGTAGGTGTGGCTGCAAAAAGGGAAATCTTTACTACAATATTTGTAGTTACTTAAAGGAAACTTGATAGAGAGTAATAATCAAATCAAAGTATTACATCATGTTATTTTGTTGTTTGCCTGTAGTGTAGTTTTACCTAAAATTTTTCCTTACTGTTAGGGTTATGATATGGCTGCTAAAGACGGTCTCTGTTGCATGTAGATGGTACAAGGCTTTTAGGAGGAGGAGAGCTTAAAGTTACAATTTTTGTAATATCCTGTTTTCTTGGATGGGAACTGTGAAACTCTGTATGCCTTCATTCTTTTCCGTGGCTTCCTTTATTTTTGCAGTACGTGAATGGTTCATAGTATTCATGTGCTTCTTTGTGTATTGCTGGGCGGTAGTCAAATTTTTGTATTTTAGGGTATTTTGGTGGAAGATAAGCATGGCAGTTTAGGGACTAGTAATTTCAGAGTTTTCTTCAGGGAAATAGACAATCTTGTTAAATGTATTTGTATTGTGTTCATGTTACCAATACATCGCATTTGGACTATGTTTGCTTCCAAGAGTCTATTAATATTGCATTTTGTAGAACCTGCAATTCTTTTAATGAATATGATAACCAGTTTCTTACTCAGAATAGGATTGTGTGTTATAAAATAGAACAGGAGTGGAAAAGGGCAAAATGTCATCAAACAAATAAAACCAAACACCGGTGTCTCTAGACATAATTCTCATAGTTCTGAGTGTAGCTTCAGAAAGAAAAGATGAGATTTTAATTTTGAAAGAGCACTACAGTTGCTTTAATATATCTGGTGCTGAGGCTGTTATAGAATCCAAACTCCAGATCAATTAATCATTAGCAACTCTATTAAAGTAGTTCTGTCAATTACTGTGAACAGTTGTTGGGCCCATTAAGCCTGCAGAAAGCATTGAAAGGGGCTTGGATAGAAGAATAGCTTTGGGTTGATACAAATCTAAATATTATTAAAGTACAGTTTTCTGTTACATGTATTTAAAACACCTCAAGTTTGAAGCTGAGGGTGTGTGAGGGATGAAGAAAATGGAACTGTATGATGGGCACCTCTGCTCTTTGTACTGGTTTTTGTGCAATTCTGAAACAAGGGAAGGGACACGTTTTCAGTGGCTATAAATCAGCACTGATCAGAGCTGTGCTCATTTAAACTGATAAGGGATGGTACTTGCTCTTTCTTTGCAGATAACATTGACTGTTTTCTTTCAATTTTATTTACTGAGGAGGTTTTATCTAAGAAGAATGAAGTGACAACCTATATTCTTTTTGTTTGTGTGTGCTAGCGGTCAGTAATAGTTAAATATAATTTTCTTCTTGGGGAGGAGAAAATAATGATAGAAGAAAAGACAATAATAATGTGGCTTTAGTTAGTTATAAACCTTTTAGCTCTGTACAGAGAACTTGGATGTAAATGAAAGAATGAGAAAATATTTGAGTGTGAACTTGTGAAATCTTACATCTTTCCTATTGCTGATAAATTAGTGTAACCTTTTAAATATCTTGGAAACAGGAAGAGGTTAGAATGTTCTTACAATTTATGTTTTGTTCTAAATTATTTTTGCAATTATTTTACACACTATGGCAGTTCTTATAGCTAAATTGAATGTCACTGTGATTAACTTTTAAGTGATTCTTTTTGCCTTCAGAGATCCAGACTAGAGATCACTATTTTGTCATTGCCCCTCTGCTTCCTGAAGGTGATGAGAAAGTGTTCTCAGTCATATGGATGATGCACATAGAATTATTTTTTGTGTCTTTAAGAGTAGCTGGATTTACTACAGGGGAAAAGCAGAAACAGGTTATCTCTACAGCATAATTTTTTCGATGTTTAAGGTTACACAGTAATCTCTTTATTTGATGAGTTGCTTATAGAAAAGATAATTTATATTTGCTATCAAATGGTAGGATGCAAGCATCACACCTTGTAAGTATTGAAATTCAAATAAACTACTTGTTTATTAGCTTGACTGTCCATTTAAGTGGATTATAATCGTGTTTATTTTGTATTTATAACGTAATTTACAGTGTTACCATAGCAGTAAGTGAAGAATGTTCTTTGCTAGATGCTTACTGACATTTTTTTTAATTAGTGCTTAGAGTCATCATAGTTTGGATGAGCTTACTTAAAACTCACCTCTCATATTTCAAGGAATAAATCAGTTGTCAGGACTTATTTTGGTAACAATTCCCATTTTTTGACAGGAATTCTTATTAATGAGTATGTGTATTTGCCAGGATATTCTGCACTATAAGTTATTTGCATAGATGATGCAATGAGACTAGATAAGGATTTTAATTCAAATGATTTTCCCTCAAATGTTGTCTTATCTCCAACTCAGTTGAAGTACTTGTAGAGGGCAATAACAGGCAAGCTGTGCTGGTTGCAGAGAAGAATCTTTTCCTTAATTTTGAGACTGGATGAAAGTGAGGAAGACAGCAATTCCAAGTCTGATGAGGTAACAGATGTAGAGACAAAACTGAAAAAAGAATAAGCTATCTTAGTTTTATCCTAAAATGATGTAATTTTTGAAAGTCCAAACAACTAGCTTAGAGAATACCCCTGCATCCTAGCTCCTTTTATCTAACAGTCTTAGTATAATAAAAATTTTATTGCAGTATGCCAAAGCAAGCTGAATGTTAAATGGCACGTAGTTTTCTTTTTAAGATCTTAATTATATGAAATGATCAACATTACTTCTTTCATATCATCCGCAACCATCCTTCTGCAGGATTCTGTAATTGCTACTTTAACAGACTTGTATTAAAAGGATGTGTGTGCTGTCTCAAGACTTCTTATGGTAATGATTTTGTATCCTTTTACTCTGTTGTTCTTCACAGATTCTACCTTCAGGGTATGTGACTTGTACAAGATAAACCATTCCATTTTTTTTCTGGTAATTTTGTGGTTAGTTTTTCCTTCACAATTCGAATTGCAGTACCGAGTCAGCAGATCACAAATACTTTTCAATCTGGTGTTTCTAAAGTAGTGTAAGAGCTTAAATGTATTTCAATATACTTTTTAAAGTTTTTTTTGTATTGTCTTGTACATGGCAATACACTGTGCACACGTTCTAGAAACAAATTCACAAGTGGATTGTTGATACAGACAGTATATTTAGGGAGTACATGTTTAAGATTAGAGTATTTTATGCAGTTTTGGCATTCTTGTTCCATCAGTGCATAAAAAACCAGATGTATGAGCAGTTAATGATAATTCCTTTTTATTTACCATGGTAGCTTTAAAACACAAATATTTTTTCAATAATTTCCCTAATCAGCTTTCAACAGGAAGGTTTAAGGCTGCAGGTTTTTTTACTAAATTTCAGTCGGGCTGCGTAGCTTCCTCTTCTACCCCTTTCTAAAAAAAGATGCTTAAAAGCTGTGCTTCATGTGAGACACCTTTCTGATGCTTACATTAGGTATTTATTCCCTTCAGCTGTTCCAGTGAAAATGAACTTTTAGTTAGTCTCTGAAATTTTATTGGCATTTAGTTATCCAGATCTGAGAGACATTAAAGTTAATGACATCTCAGTAGGATATTTAGAATGCTGTCATTTCTTTTTTGCAGAGAAGGTGCTCCCTCAAACCTCTGTTTTCTCTATGCTAGACGCATGTTTTGTCTTTCTGTATGGTGCCTTGAAACTCTTACATGTTTGTGTGTGGAGAAAATATCTATTTTTTATGCTCATATTCCTTTATGAATGAATAATCATCTTCATGTTCTGCAAGAATTCTGTATTCTTTGCAGTTCTCAAGACTTTTCATTGCACATCTGCTTCCTCTTTTTCTTTTTAGGGTCACCTCTTACAAAAGCTTGTTAAAGGTGGAATAATTTTTAACTAGAAGTGTTACTTCTCTTGAAATGAAAAGAGTTTTTATTTTCCCTGCATTAAATTTGTGAGGCAAATAGAAGTTAGCATCTAATCTCTTAAACTTTAATAATTTCAGTTTAATAATACGTGGATTCAAGTTGAGATGATGAACAAACCTCAGTAATGCCCTCGGGACTGATTTATGGCTCATAGATTCCAGGATATGTATTTCCATGCTTCCGTGCTCATGTATCAGAAATTTCACAAATGGCTGTTAAGAGTTGCTGGTGTTTAGGTGACCAGCAGTTTTGAATACTACTGTTGTCATAAAAAATCGTGATGGTGGTACATTTAAGAAGGTTGGAGCTTTTTCTGAGCCCAGACAATACATTGAAATCACCTTGTGTGAATGTGTAGGAAGACTTAACTTAAAAGTAGAGTCCAAGTGCTGGAGCTCTGGTCCTCTGAGAGTATATGGCCAGTGTTCAAGAGCAGGATGTACCTTGTGTGTGGATATAAGAATAGTCAGAACTGGAGTCTCATGAAGGTGAATCTCTTGAGTAGGCTTTGTTTGTGTGCCAGTCAGGTCAACAATGGGTTGTTAAACTACCACAAGTACTATTTTCACAAGCAGAGCCTAGGATTGTTCTTGTCAGTGAGTGGAAGGGTTGTAAACAACAGTTTAGGATCAGGTTGAATCGTAAGCTTAAGCTGTGTTTTGCACTGTTTTCCTCCTGAGGGATTGTGGGTTTAAAATCTTATTTATGTTAATATGTTTAATTTCTTCTGGTTTTAGGAAAACCTGATGAAGGTTTATCAGTAAAACAGTATGGGATAAAAATTAGAGGAGAGCTGAATGCTAATGCAAATAATTTATCAAATAATTATATTTACAAATAACACAATTTCTTTATTTTCCATATCCTAGGATACCAGACGGTCCCATTGATCAGGGGCCAGCTGCAGGAAAGGTACATGCTTTAGAGGAGCAACTTCTGAAGGCCAAAGAACAGATAGAAAACTATAAGAAGCGGACAGGAGATGGTTGGTAGATAAGTTTTCTTTCACTTCTAAAACAAGTTTTGTTGTTTTGGTATTTCATATCACAGATATATTGGCTTGTTAACAAGTAATTAATCTACAAGAACTAAAAGGCTTTTATGCCTTTTTTTTTCTTATTTTTTTAATAGAAGGCCTTGGAAAAGACCATGAAATATTGAGGAGGAGGATTGAAAATGGAGCTAAGGAACTTTGGTTTTTCCTCCAGAGTGAACTGAAGAAGTTGAAAAATCTAGAAGGAAGTGAACTGCAAAGCCGCGTTGATGAATTTCTGTCTGATTTGGGTCATCAGGAAAGGTACTTTTATTAGTTGATTCTGACCTTTAATTTAACTGTCATTATTGTTCAAAGATATGTTGCAATTATATTTTTAGCTGATGTCGATCGGCCAGCCTCATCGTTGTTGGAGTACCTTTAGTATTATAGTAAAACAGTCTGTATTAGTTCTGTTCATGCTGAACAAAATTAATCCAGGAACTGTTAAAAATGCAGTGAAATCTGTCTTTAAGCATATTATATTTATAATTTCGTTCCCAACAGGATTGCAATGACAGTTTATGTTTCATCAGTAAACAGTTATAAGAAAATAGTTGAATTAGCTAAATATAGCTCCTTAAACAAGTATCAAAGTCCTGAAAAAAAGCTGTGATGTCCATGTGTGAACATCAGTAATAAAGCAAGAGCCTTTGAAAAGACCACTATAGTAAAGGGAAAGAACTGTAACAATTTTTGATTCTTTGGAAATAATGTAAACACTATTTAAAACATAGTTTAATATGAATTTGATTATTAATGTGGGCAAATAGTATAGTCCATTAAATTTTGTAATTTGATATTCCACAATTCCAAAATCCAGTTTGCCACAGATTGATTGAGTTGAAAGTGAGAAGGGACTATTCAATTATTGAGAGTTATTTCTTATATAAAAGACATGATTAAATTTCATCCAATTATTCCTCTGCCAAGTGCAGTTTTATATGTTTGACTGAAATAAAAGTAGTGCTTGGCTGAAGCAGAATTATCCAAAAGACTTGAGATCTGTTGAACAGTGAACTGACAGAGAAGCTGCCACTTCCCTGAACAGTTTGTTTCAGTAGTTATCTCCACTTAGAAATATTTGTTCTCCATAGAAGTTATTTGTGTGTGGGTTTCTTGAACTTCATGTCATTGATTCTTATGTACCTTTTAAACTTATCTCTGTCAAGAACTCGAGCAAGCAGTCTAATGCCAGACTTTCTGATGTGCATCATGGTAACAAAATCACTTGTGTGCACGTTACTGCACTATTTATGAAGCAGGGATGAGGCAGTCACCACAGTGAAACCTTGAATAATGTTGTGTGTTTGGTGCCAGGAGGTTTTTATGTTGCTGTCTACCAGCATGTGTCCTTTTCCTTAGTCCTTTCTTTTCTACACCAATGACTATTAATTCATTAAGCCCAATTTGCAAGTTTCTGCATTTTTGACAGCCTTATGTTCACATCTCTCTGTACTTCAGGATGAGGTGAAACCCATTCTAGAGATGCAGAACTCCTTTGCATTGAACTGTGAAAGTCTGCCCTGGCTTTTTCTGAAAGTTATGAGATGGATCCCACTGTGGAAGTCTGAAACCACTGTGGTACTGAAAGAAGTTTGTATATGATGGAAGCAGTCACAACTATCTTTTTTTTTTTTTCCTTTGACAATTTTTGTGTTGAATACAAGTATTGCCGCCCGTGGTTATCACAAGCAGAATATGCTGAGGTCTGTTGAGTCTTAGCAGTAGATCTGTGTAGACCTTCCTCTCTGGTGAGGTTCTCAAAGAAGATTAAAGTCATTTAAGTTAAAACCAAACAGCCATAAACTAGGTTTTATTAAACTGAAATGTAGACAAGCTATTTACAGTACAGAAATTCAAAGGAATTGCATAAGAAAAAACAGATACAATAATGTTTCTACAGTGTTCAGCCTGTGTTCCTGGTGCATGTGCAGTATTGCCTTCTAGCAGTAAAATTATCTTGTGTTGCAGAATGCTCTTCTTGGTTGCCTATAGTCCGGAGAAAGTTTTTTCTTCCACATTTGAGGTCAAGCTATCTGTTTCTTTTCCTTTAATCTTTCGGTCTTGCTGTATGAATTGCAGGAAAACTCGATGCACTGCCTCCTCTGGAGTGTTCTTTCCCCTTACAATTCACAGTAGCTCCCCAGGGAAGGAGTGGTCTCATCTTCCCTCCCCACAGTCCATCTGGTTGCTTCTCCTGAAAGGAACACAGCATAAGTTTGGAATGAGCAAATCAGATGTTTTCATTCACTCTGAGAATCACTGGTTTTTGAATTTTTTTATTGCTTGTTTTTTTGTTTATTGGTTTGGTTTGCTTTTTTTAAGTATACGTACCTTTTTTGAATTTTTTAAAAGGGATTAAATAACTTGCCAAGTGTCCTTTTGTTGGCAGTGTTGTGTTAAAAAGTTATGCCTTAGGTAAGTGGAACACTCCAAGTGAAACTGGTATTGCTTATTTTTATATATATGCACACACATAAATTTACATAAAGATATCTTAGAAAATTTTATGTATGATAATCTAATATTTGGACTAGAAAGATTAGTGTTATTTATAAGTACTTAAAGTAGTTTGTCATGCTGTCCTTACGTGAGAAAGCCAATAAAGAGGTGGGTGGTGATCAAATGATGAGATAGCTATGTAAGGAAAGAGGCTAACTTTTTTTTTTAGTTTTTGAGGAAAGCCTGCTGTGTCATAGATTAAGACTTGCATTTTAAGAGATTATACATTTAGACAGTTTTTGTGACTCTGGGCAAGTAGCATTAGTGTTCGTTGTTAATCTTGGTGCTGTTAAGCAAATGGTTTACTACTATGATGGTGCTTCTTGTTGGATGCCTTTATTTGTTGGCTATGTCCCAGGAGCTGTGTAGAACTCTCAGAGAGTGCTGGTCTTGCATATATTTGTGTAAAGTATTTCATTACTGATTCTGTTTGAGAAACAATGTTGGCCAACACAGTTTCCAGCACTGGGAATTACATAATTGTATTCTTGTAGTTGCTATTGGGAAGAGGGCTGTTGAGGGTAACTTCATCTGAACATCGGGAAAACTATTTGATACTGAGTTAATAAAAAAGAACAAATTAATCTCTAGTTGTCATGGTTGTTTCCTGTGTTAACAAAAGTTGTTTGCGTGGTGGCTGTTACTGAGTTGGTTTCATTCGTTCTCCCAGGGAACAGCTGTCATCAGGGATTTTGTAGTAACTGGCCAACATTTGATGCACAGTTTGGACAAACTTTCACATTATTGCCTTTGAATCATAAATTTTTTCTTTGAGTTTTTATTTGTTTGATTTGTCTGATAGTTAAAAACACCCACCCTTCCCTCTTCATTTTGGCAATCAAATGCACATGAAATACGTAGCCAGATTTTTTCATCCATTCTGCTTTCCAGGAGCAAAATGCTTTTAAGTGCAGCTCCAAGATGTATTTTATGATATGAAACAACAAAACCAACAATTTGATATTTTTGGTTAGTAACACAATGAAAGACCAAGTTTGACTTAGTAAATATCTGCAGTGCCACTGTCTGAAGTTTTCTGCCATTTTACCACCTGCAATAGCCTCTAATAATCCTGTGCAGAATCCTTTGGCTGCCCTTAGCTATCTTGGCATCATGGATTACTGGTCCATGTACTTTGAATTCTCTGTGTGGAGCCTGACACTGGTCCTTGACATTTGTGTCTCTTCTAAATCTGTATTAATAAGCCATTGTGGTGGTCTGTCACACTCAAAAAACCCTAGCCAATGTAAAGCTAAAAAATGCACATTTCTCTGCAGTAACAATCAAAGAAAAAAGGTCTCTGTGACTATGTCTTAAAATAGGACTCACTACCTTATAATCATTTCTGTGTGATAATACCTGTGAATTTTTCAGTTCCTGGTTTATTTCAGAGTTTTATAATTTTTTTTTTAAAAAAAGATTGTGGATACTATGTGAAAACTCTTTCATGAATTTATAACATTTCCTGCAAATCATTTTGATACTCTTTATGGCTTGTACTGAGCAAAGCTGCCTTTACCTAAAGTGGTGAGTCACTGAGGCTGTGTAAGGACATTCTCACCATTTCTCTTTCCTCAAAATTTCATCCATAAGGCTCATTATTAAGACTGAGCTACTGCCTTTCCTTTGTCATGGTCACTGTGGCCAATAATACATAAAATAAAATTTGGGCAACACATTTTTTCTGTAGAAATAGGAAAAATTACTTAAGACCTGTGAGAGAAAATGTTTTCTTTTCTAAATTGGTAAGCTTTGTATTTTCAGTTATTTAATGTCAATATGTAATAGAAATATATTTCTATAAAGTATAAGGGGGTTACACTGATTACTTACATCACAACTACAGAAGAGACTTTTTTAAGGCTAGTGAAAGAACATCTGAAAATGGCTTAAAATATGGCTGTTTGGTTGCACAGCTGCTTTTAATGATAGAGGATTTTTTTTTTTTAATATTTAAACCCCCAACATGGTTGCATCCTGATTGGGAAGAACAATGTATATAAACTCCCAAGAAAACACATGAGTTTCCTTTTTTAATATGTCTACTAGCCTAAATGCTTTCTATAAATTGGAAAACTGCCTTAAGAGAGGAGCAGACTCTTTATGTATTCATTTATCTGTATATAATCCATTGTATTAGAACTACTCCATCTTTAGTTCTGTTCTAATTCTCTCTAAACTGTTTTTGCATATTACTTTCAGTATTACGTGTCTTTAATAGTTACTGATTTAAAACTAGTTGCATGATGATGTTTTAAATTAATTTTTATGTAAGGCCAGACTAGGGTGTTTCAAGCTCAATTACCTTGTAAAAGAAAATCCAGTTTATATAGTTTGAGATTAGAATGTAGATAAGGTTCTTCCAGTTGATTGACAGAAGGTGAGGATTACTGCTGCTGAACAATTTGGACAAAATGTTTAATGCAACCACGGTAGGTGCTATAGCCATGTTACTCTGTGTAGAAGCAGCATGGGTATACAGACCAGAATAAGTGTATGAGAATGGAAACTACAGATCTATAAATCCAGCTATTAGCAAGAGAAGCTTGTCTGATAATTCTGCTGATAAAGATAGGTCTGCTCTAATTTGATATATCTCAATGTTTATTACTTAAATATTGTGTCATTGGAAATGGTTGCCCAACAGGGATATGCAGCCTGCTCCTCTCCCACTTCTTACAAGGGACAGCCTTAGCTAACTAGGTTTGTGGTGCCAGTACTAACAAGTGCTGCCAACAGCATGTCAAGAGCACTCCAAATGTTGTTAGGAAATATACTTGTCTTACCCTCACACTGTTTTTTGGTCACCTCCCAAATTTCTCTGCCTTTCTTCTGTTAGATCTCTTTCCAGTGATCAAACCTGTGGTTTATCAAGAATTTCAGGCAATAAATTGCACCAACTGAAGTTCAGATGAAAGTATTAAGAAAAGTGATTCAAACTTAAGACTTTAGCATTGTTACAGAGAAATGCTTAGCAATTTTAAGTATTCTCTATCTTTGAAACCAACTCTGAAATTATTGGTTCTGAATTGATCTACCTTTTATTTTAAAATAACCATTAATGTTTTTACAGTGTTTGTCTCAAGTTTGTATTTCTTCCCAAAAGCCACAGAGATAAAAATAAAATTTTTTCCGCAGTGGTACTCTTTGGACAAAATCAGTAATTTTGGCTAATCTGACGAATCTTAACAAATGTCATATAACATTTTTCTTCTCATGATGATGAGTTCTTTATCTTCTTGTTTGGCCAACAAAATGTTATAACCTTACAAAGAGAATCTCTAGTCTATTAGATAACCTCAATGTAGTATTTGGTAGTTCCTCAAAATTCGTGTTTTGTGGTATGGATTTGTGTGGCCATGAGTCTGTTTAGAATTTTTAACTTTTAATTGCTAATAGATATGTAAGATTTGTTAGATGAAGGACACAGTCTTTCTTGGCTGCTGGTTGAATTGTGAAGTAGGAGGTAGCACGAAGAAACTATTTTTGAGGCTATAATTGAAAAATCTTTTTAATTTGCCCTTGATTTAACTTAATCCTCCAGTTTAGTAATGTTAAGATTGTTTCCCATTTTCTAAGATTGTTTTTCATTGCTGTTTATAGATCAATAATGACCGACTTGTACTACCTCAGTCAAACAGATGGAGCAGGAGATTGGCGAGAAAAAGAGGCCAAAGATCTAACAGATTTGGTACAGAGGAGAATAACTTATTTACAGGTAAGAGGATAAAGCTTTTGAATCAAGATAAACATTGTTCTCTTCTTATATACGTAGCACTTAGCTGTGCCCTTGTAATAGACTAATTACATGGTGATTTAAAGTGAATGTTGGTATGTGAGTGAATTATGTAGAAAATAAATAATAACATTTGTTTCAAACATTATTTTATATGTATATGGAAAGTAGTATTCCAAGGAAATCTTTGAGGTTTGGATTTTGGTTGGTTATTTTGGTTTATTTATTTCTTTTTTTGTGGTGTTTTTTTTGTTTGTGGTTTTTTTTTTTTTTGAGTAAGTGGTTTTTACTGGGCTGTACTTACCTGTTTGAATTCTTCGTTTTATTATAAAAAATAAATCTCTGTTGATTTTTTTATTCATTAGAGTATCAAAATTGATAAGTATGTTTGCACAGTGTTAAAACCACAAAAGTCCTTGAATCAGACTTCTGAACTAGCAGCCCATATTAAAAACATAAGTATGCAAAATTGAAGTGCTTGTATAGTATACTGTATAGTCCTAGATTGTTTCAACAGATGTGTGAGACTTCTCTAGACACATTATTAAGTGTAAGGCCTTTTTAATATATTTGTTTGTGTGTCTGTCTAAAATTTAAATAAAACTTGATCTGAAAGTTTTGGGACTTTTTCATGTCTGAATGTATACAGCTCTTCATGTAATGATCAAAAAGATATTTAATGTAGTCTGTTTTATTTTTACTTGGTTTATTTTCCATGGGATGTGTGCACCTGTTTTGTACGGTCACTCCTAATGCCTGATCTTTTCTCTTGTGTAAATAGCTGAATTTGTTTCTTAGATTTTCATTATTTCACAGTTCAATTCGTGGAACCGTTTCTTCTGTGACCAACCTATGTATCTTGTGCTTGCTAAATAAACATAGACACCATTCTGAGGAAAAAAATGTCCCTCAAAATTGTGCAGGACTCATCACTTTATTGTTCTTCTTCAGCTCCTTCCCGAGAACTGTTCCTTATTCTTTCATTTTTGATGTTATTGTTTTAGCAGCAGTATACTGTAACTACTTTTCAGGCTGATAAATGCAGCCTTTCTTTTCCTTTTCCTCTTCTTTCACTATATCCATTTGTTGTCTTATTTAGTATTAAAACTGTGCAAGTCATCAAAAAGAGCACAAAGTTACTTGCTTTAACAAATATGCAGCAATGTGAAGGAGTCCATGGTTTGAAATATATACACCTCTATTAATAATATAACTGTATTAAAAAATGAAATAAAATAAAAAATTCAGCAACCCTTGCTGCTCAACTCAATGCCGAAAAGAATTATATGGAACATATTTGTAAATTTTTTTTTTTTTTGGGAAGTATGAAAGAACTGTATAGCACTTTTCTGGTACATGTTGAACAGTGACAGCTGCATTATTTTGGGACATCTTCCTGGGAAGTCATTTAGCTGAATGATTGTGAATAGTGATGACTGCTACTTCATTTGGATGATATTACCATAAATTTGATTTAATGAGCCTACATGTAACTAGTTCCCTGTAGTTAGAACAACATTTAAAAAGCTAGGAGCTTACATTTAAGTAAAAGGTCTTATTTTCAGAGATGTTTATTATCAAACAATTGAAGAGAATGTGCAAGAGAAGTCAGACAAGGACACCTGTAGTACTGCAATCAAGTGAGTAAATGATTATAAAGGCAGCAGTTTTCCATCCCTTCTCTTTTGTGCTTATTTTTATACTATTTATTTTAGGAAGTTTGTGATTCAGCATGCAGTCTCTCAATAGCAGAATATTTTTGCCTCTGATTTAAAAAAAAACCCAGAACTTTTTGTTCAGCTTTGAAGGTTAAAAATATAAGCAGGTGAGAGAGGTTACTAAGTACTCAAGAACACATCAATTACACTAATCATAGTTTGCCATATTCATACTGTTTAGTTGGGGTTTTTTATGTATGCAAAGAAAATGTTGCTTAAAAGACTTCATTCTGAGGTTTCTGGATTTTGCAGGATTTTTGGTGATTTAATGTTTCACTTAGTTTTGTCTGTCCTAAAGTGTATTAAATCCTCTCCCTCACATTAAAGTTACTGATACATATTTTTAATAAAAGTGCTCATGCTAAAATGACAACAACAAAAGGCTCTGGGCACTTTGCATACATGCAGAGGGATGCACCCCTCACAACTGTAAGTCTTGGAAAGTGTAAACTTGTATCCTTTAATCGATCAAATCGAATGTATTACATACTTTTAGTATAAGAGCCACTTAAGAAAGTGTGATCACTGCTGATATCTATGTGAGGTTTTCTCTATAATTTCTTGTCCTGGTTTGAGACAATATAAGGAGGAACCCAAGACATTTCTACATAGTGGATTGAGGATCACAGTTAGATTTGGGATCCCTGTCTCTCAAATCAAATGCAAAATATTTCTGACTAGGGGAAGAGTAACATTTTCTTCCAGCAGCTGGAAGAAACTTCTGGTGGTTTGTTTGGTTTTTTTGCTTGTTTGTTTGGATTTTTTTCCACCTCCAAAGTCTTGAGAGGAGCTGACATGAGAATGAGCCATTACAAGTGGCATCACAAAGAAAGGGATATAGAAGATGCTGGGAATGACATTTGTGATAACTAGGATGAGAAACACCCTTGACATCATTCTCTCAAAAAATGAGATTTTCCACAGATTTTGAGTGGGACTCTCTCCTCCAGCAGACTGTGTAACATCACAGAATAAAATATTTATTAAAAATACAAAAAAAGAACAACTTTGTTAATGAGCATCATACTGCCTTTATGAGGTTAGTTAGTAATTTGTAGCAGACTGCTTGCCTGCTCCACTCTAATCTGTCATGATTAATTGGATTAAGTACATTTCTCTGAACTGTTTTAAATTTATTAACAACACAGTCATTTCTCATATAGTAAAATGTATGTTAAGGAGCAGAGTTTGCTTTTGCCAGTTTGTCATGTGTTTTCATGGCTAACTGCACAATTGAAAACACTGGAAGGTGGTGAGGCCTTGAAGCAGCACTTTGGACACCGTTCCCATCTGATTCTACTCTCTGAGAATACACCAGTAAGAGCCCTGGGGAAGAATACAGTGGAATCTCTGAATTTTGGCCAGCAACAGTGTATGCCCATGTCATTTGTGGTGAGAGGCCACTAAATCCATCTTGCCAGTTATAAAAATCCACTTTTAGTTCAGGTGGCATTCTCTTCCACAGAAATATATAATTTTAACCATTTTGCAATTCTGAAAATTTGTTACTATTTTCAGTTGCATTGTTGGTAGAAGTAATCTTGAGAAAGATAAAAGGTGTAAATTCTGGCATGACTTGAAAATCTAATCTACATACTAAAGTATGCTTTGTGTGATTGGGCAGATGTGGGTTTTTTTGTTTGTTTGGCATTTTCTGTGGGTTTATTTAATTTTTTGAGGGTTTTTTGGTGTTAGTTTTTAATGCAGTTGTATGGCTATTACATTACAGGGTTTGACATTCCCAGAGGTCCCTTCCATCTCTCTCTTGATTATGTAGACCATTTAATTGGATATAGGAGTGTGTGATGAGCAGTGTCACTAGGGTTGAGAACAGAGTGTACTACTCATTCAAATCAGAGATTTATTATCATTTTCTGTGTCTTTGTGCCAGTATGACAACTCTTCTGTCAGTCTTCACTGGTTTTGAAACTTATTGTTATCCTGTACCAACTCAGGACCTTTACAGATTGCTTTGGTTGGCAGTTTTGGCTTATGAACACACACACTATTCTGATGCTGGAAATATAACCTTTCTTCCTTATCAGTGGTTAATAATTCCACCTTTTCCACTTGAAACTTCAATATATCTAAGTATCTCTACTTCCTTTTTTTCTTTTTTTAATTCTCAATAGATAATTGAAGCGCAAAAACGACTTTGTCTTTTTGCTAATTGAGTATAGGAATTTGAAAAAACCCACAGTCATAAAGAAATTAGTTTAACTGGCGTCCTATTTAAGAAACAAACTAGTATATATATATAGTTTTTAGTTAAGTCTCCAAGTAAGGTTAAACTCAAGTAAATGCATTATATTAACATTTGTAAGCAGTCACACTATGAAATTGTTCCATTATGTGATTAGTACTTAATTTCCATAATATTGTTCATAAGCTATTATATGAAGCTTGCATTTGCATGAAAGAAAGTTAGAAGGGCACAGCTTGACAATACTTCAAATATGTCAGCGATTAAATTATTTTATTCTAGAGGACACAGGTATTTGTAGGTAATTTCAAGTGTAGAAAGCATGATCCATTAGTATTTCTAAAAATTCTCAGAGATTATCACTTTCAAAATAGCATTGTGGCTGTACCCAAGCCAGCAACAAAGTACCCCCCTAGACACTCACTCTGCCTCCTCCTTGGTGGGACAGGGCGGAGAATCAAGGGGAAAAAACCACCCAAACCCGTGAAAACCCCACAAAGAAACTACATCATGGGTTGAGATAAGAACAGTTTAATAACTGAGACCAAGTAAAATACGATAATACTAATGATAATTGTAATAGTGAAAATATAATACTACTACTAATATATAATATAATATAATAAAAATATAATACAACTACTAATAATGTTACAGGGAAGTATTTTTTTCATGGAATTCTTTCTGTGCAGACTTGCACAGAATACTAGAAAGGCCCTCTTTCTCTTCTGAAAGACTGTGGGAAATACATTTGTTATGTTGTCAAAGATACCTGTAAGGTTTCGTTTTAAGTTATCCATTAGATTTGTGATGGCAAGAGTATTGGTCTGAGGAACAAAAATTAGGAATGGAAATTTAATTTATTGTTTTCACCCTTAGTTAGGCTTTGAATTGGATGTATTTTCTTTAAAATGGAAAAAAAAATTGCTAAAGTTACAACACATGTTGTAGTGTTTTGACTTTGTTTTTGTTTTGGATGTTGTATTATTTTCTTCCCTCAATCTGAATTATTCTCCCCTCCTTTACACAACTGAATGCACAAATTAATTTTCTTTTAAAGTTTTTTAGGACTCAGAATATCAGGTTATTTTTAAGGTCACTTGAAGGAGGGATCTCATTTCTCCAGACAGAAATCATTGTTTTCTGAATAGACTTGATTTGATTTTTTTCAAGTTTACAGAAAATTTTATTTAAAGTTGTTTAGTTGTGAGAGAAACAGAATTTATATTGATGTTCCAATATCAGTATTCTTGCACCTTATCTGAAACTAAGTTTCATCCTAGAGATTTTATGGAAAACCTTTCTTGAATTTATAAGTGTATCTAGAGACAAACCAATATGAATATGTACTGCAAAGTACTGTATTTTACAGAAAGAAAATCTTCTGTTGATTATGTTGTTATGCTGTCCACATACCAAAAAAATACTTATCAGTTTTTAATTCTAAATATAGCATTCATATAACGTAGACAGTTTCCTCCTGTCTTATGGTTTCTTGGTTTGTGGAAGTGAAGTATGCTCTTTTATGGAGAGTGTATGCAGATTTAAATCTGTCCTTTACCAGTCTGCTCAGGTATGTGTTTTACATTCTGTATTTGATATGTGGTCACTTAGCCTGGGAAGCAGTCGCTTAATAAGCATTTGTTTTATTCTGTACCATGTAGACAGGTGGAAATTTTCTTTTGTTGGATGACATGCATACTTATTGAAAGAGAACTAATAAACTTGGAAAAAATGCCAAAGGAAAAAGCATTCCAACACCGAGAATCATGTTGATGAAATGTGAACTCCGCGTCCAAATGTTGGCTTATTCTGACAGATTTACAAATGAGAAAGTAATTTAAAATCTTGAAGGTATTCTATTTTACATTAGGATAGTGAAGTATGTTCAATAACTGTTCATGTTCCCAGTGAAGAATTCACATAAAATTTTCATGGAGCTGAAGCTTTCTCATCCATTTTAATATGAGATGTATTATAGCAGGATGGCTTGTGTGATTTATGACATTTGTCAGTTTTTCAGAAAAACGTACGCTTTTGTGTGTATCCTCTCTTCAGCTTCACTTTTTCATCCATAATTACAGAACCCGAAGGATTGCAGCAAAGCTAAGAAACTTGTGTGTAATATCAACAAGGGCTGTGGCTACGGCTGTCAGCTCCACCACGTGGTGTACTGCTTCATGATCGCGTACGGCACCCAGCGCACGCTCATCCTGGAGTCGCAGAACTGGCGCTACGCCACCGGCGGCTGGGAGACCGTGTTCCGGCCCGTCAGCGAGACCTGCACGGACAGGTCGGGCTCCACCACGGGGCACTGGTCAGGTGAGGCTTCTTCGCTCGAGGAGTTGCTCCTCCGTTTTTGCAGGTTCATTCACGTAGAGTTATTTTGTTGTCTCTTTAGTGCTGCGTGGAGCATAATGACTGTGACTGCAGTTTATTGACAAGCGTCTCTTACATCTTACTTGCGCACTGTATTGAAAAAAATTCCTTATTGAGGTATCTCTGCATTGGCAGAGTTGTTTTTAATACAAAAGTTTTGTATTTCAGATTTAAATTACTATCCTTCAGCAGTCTGCTGCTGTGTTGTATGCCAGATATTAATCCAATTTTTTTGGGAAGAGAGTATTAAATAGAGGCCATTGTTGATTTATTTTTTTTTAATAAAGCATGTTGCAAATATCAAGCAAAAGAAATATAAAGAAAATGGTATCCAGTAGTCTTTCACACACCAGCAAAATAATGAAATAGTAGAAATAATTCCTAATGCAAACTGAACAGATCCAAAATTCATGTTGTACAAACAATGGCAATGTTAAATATGTATTTTATTTGTAGATCAGGAAGTTGATCCATTCTTACACCACACTGAACAATTTGCCTAGAATAAGTAGATGGGCAGGAAGATCAGATAGCTTTGTTTGTCTCAAAGTAAACATCATTTCTTTTAAATTACATCTTTCCTCATGTGATTGATAGTCAAAACATATCAACGTCTTCAGTCTTTTCACTGTGACGTTGCATATCCAGTGCATATGGAATCTTAAAGAAAGTAGCTATTAAAGTTTTACAGATCTGAAATTAACTCAGATTTACAAAATCCAGTTTACAGATCGTGTGTAAACTTAATTGTGTGTTTACATATTGAAACAACATTTGCACATTGAAATAGCATCTGCTCCTCAAATCTTCAAGATGCTACAAAACTTCGCTTTGAGTTTTCTAGTGGGTTTTGTGAAGGAGATTTTTTTTTCCCAAAAAAAATTTCTTAGAAGTGGTTGAATGTTTTATAAAACAACTAGAAATGGAAGATTGATATTGAGAATTCCAGATGAAGTTTTTTTCATGTTTGGAAAAGTTAGCAAGTGAAACTACCATCTGGACATGGTTCTCAGCAGACTCCTCTATGTGACTCCGGAATTCAGATGCTGGCAGTTTTGTGAGCAACTTTTTAGCACAATAAGCTGGAAACCAGTGTTCTGGAGCCTTATGGACACATGGCTTCAAAAGACTATATGTTTTCATGAAAAATAGATCATGATTTCCTGCAATATGGGCTCTTGGTGATGAAAGTCTGAATAATGTTTCATTTTAGCTCCCTACAGTTTGGGTTCTTTTTATTTTCTTATTTTTTCCCAATTTTTTTCTAGATCAGCATGAATATTTAGAAGGCATGAAATATCCTGATGTGATCAATTATTTTTAAAATACTGGCAAATAATGAATGCCACTAATTTGAGTTTTGATGTTCTAGAACTAGAAGACATTGAGCTGTGAAGGACAATCTTTCTGTAGTGAGCCTGTTGACCAGCCACATGTGCTATAAACTGTGTTAAATTCTAATCTTCTGCAATGGCTTGGTCTGTGAGGAAGAATGACACTGACAGGCGATCTCTTTACTAGCTTCAATGTGGCTCTTCAGTAGGAATTTTCACTGGATACTTAATAGCTGGTAAATTTTAAAGACTTTCTATCTTGCTGAAGATTTCTGTATGGTTTTTATGTCTCCCTAAATTTTTATAGATTTTTATTTATCTATTTTATCTATTTATCTATTTATCTATTTTATTTATCTATTTATGTATTCCCTGTATTTTTACCGGGACGAATAACTCTGAAATTCTTAACTCTAGTTAGCAGCAGTTGGTTTGCAAAACCACACCTTTAATTGATTTTTCTCTACAAATTCTGAAATCAGCATGGGATTTTCTAGATTTTCAAAAGAAATGTATAAAAATGCATTGACACTTATGAATTTTCATTTCTCATAACAAAATGTTTCTCCTGTGTTGTGTACTTGCTATGCTGTGTATAGGGATTTGTAATAAATTTTTTAAATTATGTTTCAAAAATATTCATACGAGTGAATAATTATAACAAGATTTTAATGTAAATTATAAAAATAGGCTACAAGTCAGAAAAGTATATAATCTGAGATGCCTTCATGTAATTTGCAGTCTTGCATAGATAATAATTTAATAAAATGTGCTTCATCACAAAATATTTTAAATTTGTACATCTGTCTTCTTTTTAATTAAATTGCCTCTGCTTGACACTTCTAGTTTTATTAGCAGCACAAAATTTCGAAGTTTCTGAAATTTATCTTCGGTGAAACACTTTAGATATTAGTATCTTCTACAAAGAATTAAGAGGCTTATATAAGATGAGAATACATATATTTCTGAATTTTTTTTTTTGTCCAGTCCTCTCCTAACTAGGCGTAAAAAGCTAAGCTTGGTTTTGGAATTTGTGAAGTAGAGTGAATTTTAATAAGCAAGCTGATATTGGTCTGATAGCAAAAGATGAGTAAGTCATGTTCTCATCTGTGAAGAATTAAGGGCTATCTCAGCCCACATCATGTCTGGCAGGAATTGTTCTTTGTGTTTCACATGGTATTTCTATAATCAAGTTCAGCTTTTCTGGCATAAACATATTAAAAGATTGAGAATTCTATTGCAGGTTTTTGTAAACACAGCAGTTATTTTACACTGCATAATTTTTCCTTTTTTTTGTTTCATTCATACTGTCATTCTGGAAAAAAAAACGTTAAGAGATGGTCGTATACATGCTATTTTTGATTTTTAAATGGTATCTTGCCTGTAATTGCATCTTACTTGTAGTTCATTTTTCCTTTGATGTCTATGGTCAGACTGTTTATGAATAATTTAGGTAGGCGTTTTTATAAGAAACATGAATGATTTCCTAGTAATAAGAGCCAAAATACAGAGAACTTGTGAAGACATATTTATCATTAAATTTTTCATTAATTTTCTTCAAATTAATTAGTTAGCCGACTTACAATGTTCCGTTATTATTGTAACATGCTGAAACAGAGTAAGCCTCTACTTGAAATTTTTTACTTGCTAATTTATGATGTTATGGTGGCATTCCCCAGTAACACATTGAAAGAGGACTATAAAATAAGTAGATTAAAACAAAAAGGAATCCTACAATACATGGTAAAGAAAACAGATTAATAGAAAGGACAGATGAATGTATGGTTAGAAGTCATATCTGCATTTCCTGCTGGGGAATGAAGGGATGTGGAGGTAAAGAAGCCATCTGCATGCTTTAAATAACAGTGTGTGCTCCTTCCCATAAGGCCTACAAACCAGAAAGATGAAAGATAACTTGAAAAAGGAAACCTGAAACAAAGTTTCCTGCAGTTGCCCTTGAATATTGATTGTGCTGCCTCTAACTATGGTTTGATGAATTAATGCTTTTAAGGAAGGGATACCCAGAGGGGAGAAAATGGCAGAGCTCTTCATTTGTTGGTAGTGCCAGCTTTTAAGTATTAATTGAACTACAATCTTAAAATATGAATTAACTGATATGTTTATATGTATAATTCAAGAATGAGGATACTGTGAGTACACAAAATGAATGTTTAATTTATTAAAGCCTATCTGGCAACACTAATCAAAGAAACTAAGTAAAAATTGCAAAATCAAACCACAAAAAGTTGTACAGAATTAATTGCAATAAATTAAAAAGTTTCACTCCATGAACTACATATTCCTAGACAGTAGTTTTTATTTTATGTAAATCAGGTGAATATTTAGTATTGGCCTAAAAACTTGCATACAATTGTATGAATTTTGTTTTGCTCCCATGTCTCACTCTTCTTTATAAAATCTTGCAGAAGAAATGGGTTAATTTCAATTTCTAATTCTTAATATTGTTTTTATACAGTGATTTTCATAATTTACATTTTAATTCAAACAAATTCCATATCTGTGAAGCAAACTGGAGAATGGTGATTTGAGAGAACAGAGCAACCTGTCTGTATTTTCCCTTTTTTTCAATTGTATTAATCTTGTAATCAAGCTACTGATACTGTATAAATTTTTTGTCCTCAAGGTGCCTTGTAAGATACTCTATGTAGAGACATTTGTCCGTGTTAAGACATAAATATATTTAGGAAGTGGTAACTCTTAAAAGCACCTTGGAATTTTAATGAGGTAGGTCTGAGTTTTCGGAGCAGTGCAGTAGCCTAAGTGTGATCCTTATTCATGTCTAAGTGGAGGGTTATTGAATAATAGCAAGAAGTTATTTTCACCTTGCAGGGCAATGACAGGCTGCAGTACACTGTCTAGTTCTGTTATCTGGCCTTCAAAATGGATATTGATAAATATGGAAGGATTCTGAGAAAGAGCTACACTGATTCAAGGCCATAAAAATCTTTTTTACAGTAGGAGATTAAAAAACATAATTCAATTCTAAAATAAAGCCAGTTTTAAAAGCTGGTCCTGCCACATTTTATAGACATCTTTTTATGGGAAATATTTCTACTTTTAGACAAAGATGTGGCTGGACAATTTTCATTAGAAGTGAGGTCTGTTTTTTAAACAACTCACTGCTACTCTTGACCCCTATTTTGACAACCTGTACAGAAGCAGAAAATCTTGCTTGATCTGAAATTAGAATTACAGGAGATGCAGTCTTTTCTTGTAACTAGGTTTATTTCTTTTCGGGTTTTTTTACATAGAAGAATGTGTCTGGTCTTTGAGTGAGTTTGGCAGGGGTTTTTTTGTTTGTGTGCTTGTTCGTTTTGTAGCAATACTTTTAATATTGTTTTGCAACTTGTGTCACAAAGTTCACTTGTGCAGTCCCAAATCTGCCATACTAAACTAAATTAATTTGTATTTAGAGGTCTTCATAAAATACATCTGTGTATTCTTTCACACTGTACTCAACCAAGCCAACTGAATGTTGATCCTGATTAAGCCATCTACATAGGCTAAAGGTACTATTGGTTCTCTTTTAATTGTATGAGGAATTACATTGTCTGTTCTTGATAAAGGAATGGTGTCTTGGAAGTTGTTTTCCATGTCACCAGCATTTTTTAGCAGGATGGGAGATAAGTGGGAAATTCTTTCCTTTAAATACAGCCATTGTCTAGTAGATTTTCTGGTAACAGAAGTAATAATTTATATATTTCTTTAAAGTTTGATGTATATAATTATCTATCAAAAGATGTTCAAGAAAGAAAAATGTGGGGATTGTATACAGTGAGTTCTCCTTGTGTCGTTGTTAATTTGGATTAAGATTTGATGTCTGTATAAAATGCGGTAGACTGATAACAGTTCCATCATGGGCAGGACCATAAGCAGACTAGCAAACATGTTGTTCAGTGAGAATTGTTATGTGTGTTGAAGAGAAGGAAGGTAAACTAAATTTGCCCACTAAAATAATTATTTTCCAAATAGCAGGGACCTATTACCCTACATTCCTTGATAAGAGGAAGCTGAAGCACTGCTGTTATTTTGTAGAGTTAGAAATCCAAGGAGTGCATGGAGGCAGGGAAAAGGATTCTTGGCTTTCTTCTGTGCAGTGGTACAAATAATTAATCACGTATTTGATCACAGATCTTATGCTGTTCATATGAAATACTACCTTTTGAAGCATGACTTCCACTTTTTCCTAGAAGACTGATGTTGCTCCCAATGTAGTAGCAAAACTAGTACTAGTAGGTTGGTGATTAATTGCAAACTTTTCTCATGAGCATTAAATCATGGATGATAAATTACGAATTGGTAAAATAAGTTTCCACTACAAACTGTAAAAAAGGTTTTTTGCTTAACTGTCGCCCTTCTAAGAAATGTTTAATAAGCAAAAAAAAGCTACAAATTGGCTTAATATTTGATTTAAGGTAACCATTCTTTACTTGAAAAGTTGTACTGCAGCATGCACAGTAGGGAGGAATACTAGTGTGTTTTCTGTTTAAATGAAAACAATCCAGGTTTTTTTGAATATGAGGAAACAGCATGAGGTAAATTGAGAAGTATGTTAGGTCTCAAACAATCTTTGCAAAGTTTCATATGTTAATCTGAGTTCTTTGGCTGCATAAATTTCAATCCAAACTGAAGCATTCTTAGGTTTTTGGGGCATTGCAACCTGCATTAAAGTTTCCAAATACTTTCTATTATATTATACTGGTCAGTACAATATTCTGGTTAAGTAATATTAGCTATTTTAAAGTAATCTTTAAAAAAGGGTAATCTGAACTGGCAGCTCTGGTGTTGAATTCATGTTATCCAAACATTTCATCCAAATCCTTCCTATACCTTGAAAATGGCTACTGCCATTTCCAGGTGGGAGACATCCCAGAGCACCTCCAGCACTATGGGTTATCACTCTGACACTTGGGAATGTATCATTTATTATGGGGGTCATGCTTTCTATTAATGCAGGTACTCTTAATTCTTCATAGAGAGGCTGTAGTGCAAGGCTGGACGTTCCTTCATTTCAGTATAACTTCTCCAAGTCCTGAAAGGCTTTTGTCTTTTTGCATTTGAGTAATGAATTTACTCAATGAAATTAAGAAAGAACGTAAAAATGTCATAAAATTCTCAAGATATATTTCTTGTCTAGATTCTTGTCATATTTAAAAGCTGCTTGTAAGCAAACAGTTCTGAATACAGTTTTTCTACCATGTGAAATAACTGAAACTTAGACTTTCAAGGCAGAAATAATTTCTTGCATTTTATATTTCTGCTTCTCAATCTTTAGGCACTCAGCCCACTGATTTCTTTCTAGTGTTGTGAACAGATAAGAAATTTGAAAAGCTGCCTTTTATTGCATTGATCTCCTGCCCACATTGCAAGACGCACATTAATTTTGTTAACATTTCATAGGAAACAATAAACATTTAATATTCAAAGAAAAAAATATTTACTGTCATACCATATTTTTGGCATTGCGTGCCCACGAATGCCGTTGTGCCAGTGTTTTGTAGAGAAATCTTTAGAAGCTGTTTTCCTTTTTCTGGTATTATATATATGACAAACCTCAACAACACCAGTATTTTTTTTTGCAAGTACCCGTAAACTCTTGTAAGAAACAGTAGTGGTTTTAAGTTTCCAACGGTGTGCAAATTTTTAATAATAGTTTATTACTGTAATAGTTACAGAGAAAGAATCTATATGTGATTTATCTTGTTTTTTATTAATACTTGCATTACATTTTCCCCTATGAATGAAGACCAGAAAAATTTCCTTTTACATTATTGCAGGCATGCACACTTGATTTTCCTCTTTTCATGTTGGTAGACCACATGAAGTAGAATGCATCCCTGTTTCTTTCAGATGCATTGTTAATGTGACGTGTGCCTCACTGCTATGAATTTCAAACAACATAGAAATTTTATTCTCTCCTGTTTTATTTATGGCTAACTAAAATGTCCTTTTGTCTCTGCATACCTTGAGAGTTGTGTTCCATCTGGGCTTGCATATGGAGGTACTTTTACTAATTCATTGAAAGATGAGCCTTCCAAGTGTTCATATTAGAACACTACAAGACTGGGAGTTATAAACCACTAGCTGGAAGGGACAGTAAATGTCTAAACTGGAAACACTTCCCCACTAGATGCCTGATCACCCAGCTGCAAATATTAAGCTCCATTGTCATGACCTGTTGGAATCTTTTAGGTCATGAGATACGAAATGTTGTCTGCATGTTGTTCTCTGTTTTACATGCTTGTTACAGGCCCAACTGTATGTGCAATCAACATATGCATGCGAGAGATAAGCCCCTGAAGCTGTTGAAGGATTATTATAGAAATAAGCTATCTTCTGTTCCAGAAAAGGTAGCCTAACATTCAAAGGAAGTATTTGGAACTATTTTCAAGTATATAGCACTTAACATTAGACTGAAATAGAGAACAAGCTTCAACAGAATTGTTTGAAATCAAATCCAAAATCAGTTTTTCTTCAGTATATCTGTAAGGATCTTTTTTTATGTTTTCCTAAACTATTTCGGCTATCATTACATATGATCTTACTTTTAAAACATCAATTCTGTTTACTGTTTACTTGAATGACTAAACTTGGATAACTTGGCAAAACCCCTTTGCATTTATACAAGTGTATTGGCCTTTGCAAATGCATTTTATGATGTTTTCTGGCAGCCAGGGAATTGGAGCTCCTCTATAACAGGTACCCCTTTCATATCAGCTGTTTAGATGAAATGGGGCATTGTTCAAAAGCAGTTTGACTATATAAAGATAAAAGGAAAAATAAATTTCTAGTAAGCTTCTTGACTTCTACTAAGTTTGATGGTCTCCTGACTGTTACATGAAGTCAATTTGTGCAATCGCTTCATCTGTAAACTTTCCAGCTGACATGCTGAGTAGCTAAACAATTGAGGAAGGGAAAAATCTTTACTTTTTAATGTTCTCTCGAAGTGATGTGTCAATTGCCACAAAAAGCTTCTAGTTAAGTGATGAGAAGTTTTCAATAGACTGAAACAGAAATACATGTCTTTATAATGCAGCTCGCCTGAGCTGCTAAAAAGGGAATGGAGGCTCTAAAGGCACCAGCAGGTGCTACTGCTTTAGTTTTGTTAGAGACAGAGTTATTTCAAATGCAGAAATTGTTACACTCAGTTCAGGCCTCCATCAGGTCAAAAGGGAAAACATTCCCTGAAATCTCAGCACTTGTTAGGACAGTAAGAGCACTGTTCATCTTTATGCTATGGTTTTGATTATGGGTAGGAATATAAAAAAAACAGAACGGGAATATAAATACTATTGTAAGATTGTCACTTCTGTTACAAAGACATGTTGGTAGTTCAGGAGCTCTGGAAGTTGCAGTTTTTGCAGCAGCAGAAAGGAGACTACCATCAAAGTTTTACTTTTTAGGAGGGAAATGAAAAATAGTATCTCTATAGAATTATTTTAGACAAGTTTCTTGTGAGAGCAAAAGTTTTGTCATCATGCTTTACTTTTCTATCTGCTATTTTTCTATTTAATCCTGAGTTCTGAATATTGGATGAATTTTGGCCAAATTTGACTAACATAAATAGGTCTTGTTAAGGTCTCTCAAAAGTCCTCAAAATACCGAGACTGGGTGTGTGTATACAGCACTGAAGTCAATATTTAGGCCTGTGAGCAAGTGAGAAGCAGTGATTGATCACAGATTTCACTTTTCAACACACAAACAGTACAGAGCGTGGGAAGAGACATGAGAGCACGTGAGGGGAGTTTCAAGAGTTGTGCAAGAGGGGAGAGGAGAAGAAAATGCAGTAAAAAAGTCTTGAAAGTGCTGGATTGAGAAAAGCAGTAGAAGGCATGTTGGCATGTTTGAAAACATTTTGGTTTATTCACTCCTGAAGGTATTGAGATTCAGCCCCTTGGGATGGCAAATGGGACAGCACTATCCATATGGCATGTGAAACTTGAGAAAAAAAGGACTGTTTTCAGTTTCTTTAAAACAGAATTACACCAAATTTATTCAACACCTCTCTGCCTTAAAAGGTTTGGTTACATAAAGGATGATTAAAAAATTAATAAGTGGAACACTAATGAGAAATTAATAAGAAACCAAGTTCAAAAATTTGGTACTAAAATAGTACAAGGCAAAATCCTAGAGAAAAAAACCATTTAGATATATGAGTTGTATTTTACATTGACTACTTTAAAAGAAAAATACGATTTTTATCGCATGTCAATTCCATTTTATAATTAAACCGTGGCATAAAGTCCTTAAGAGGTAACTTTATTGAAGTTTGCAAATGCCCAAAAGATAGATGTAGGAGATGTAGTCTGCATCACAGAACAGATAAAAGATTCTTCTGTTCAGATTCTTCTGAACTGGCTGAAAAATCGTAAAGACATAACATGCCATAACTGCATAGTTTTCATTTTTTACTTTACCTATTTGCAAAGAAAAGCACTGAAGTATCACTGATGATCCCTGACCCTGCCGTCGTTGCAACACATAACAGTAACCAGCAAAACAGTGAGGAGCCTGTGAGAACTCAGCACAGCCCCTCTCACCATATCCTGTGCTAATCAAACGGCACTCTTAGCACTCTGATATATCTCCTGTGGTTGAATTTGGAATTGTTCTCTTGGATAAGGTTTCAAATTGGCAGTGTCTTTCACATTGTAGAGCTTGGTTAAGTAGATCTGTGATTAGTCTATGCAAGTTGATATCAGCTTAAATAAGTATATTACAGAAACAGAAAAGCAGTGAAGCTATTCCATTTTTTACATTAGCTTATTCGGTTGTGTTTCTAGCAACACAAACTGAAATTTAATTGAAGTTCTCAGTTAGAAGACAGGGATGTCCTTAGCATGGTTTTCTTTGGCATACTTTTAAGGACTGCTTGAAAAAATACTCTGAAATCAACTGATGAATTTTGAAATAATAGGAGAATAAATAATCAAAGAGGTTTTCAGTTAACATTAGCTAATTGTAGTGGTTGCATGGTAAAACATCAGCTTCCTTTCAGGTAAGAAAGTAGTGAACACTGTGAAAATACCCATTCAAGTGCAGGTATGAGCCAGTGCTCAGATGGCAGGAAATAAGGTTAGCTAAAGTGACAAAATTCTAAAGGTCTTTTTGAGGCAAACCAGCATCTTTCAGGCTTCAAAGAAAAAGCAGTTGATATGAAAGATACAAATGGCAAAAGTTTCTAAATGGGCTTTAAATTAGATTAAATTTGAAAAGTAGGCAGGCAGTAAGGTTATGCTAAATCACGAAGAATTATATAAGTCCTGAGGGCTATAAAGTGATTAAGGCACATTGGGATACTGCAGAGAAGCAAAGCTATCCTTTTTATAACACACAGAGCTCATTTCAGTCTTTAAAAAGTAATCAGTGGGTCTCCTGCAAGTCTAGACTGTATTACTGATCTATTGGCGATGAACATATCCAAAAAATGGGAACAAATAAGAACTAGATGGGGCAACTGGCATGGGTCATCTGAATAAAAATCGATTTTTATACAATCCATGATCTTCCTCCAGAGCACATTGTTATGTTAAGCATGTTCTCAGTATTGCAGTACCTGATGGCTATTGCAAAAACACTCAATCTTTTGGTTACTCAGTGAAGTAAAATCCAAAAATGGATTAAGTTGCAGAACTCTGGAGGACAATTATTTAGGTTATTCCAAATGGAAGAATAGCACCTGGAATCTTATGAAAGTTAAACAAGCTATAAATAGAATTATAGTGACACATTTTTGCAACTATAAAAGTAAAATAAATCACATGGGAAGAAATAACTTCAAGTATTGCTGATATTTAAATGACGTGTAACAACTCTAGAGGTGTCTTCCAACATAAATAATTCTACGATTCTGTGATCAAATGTCGAAGTTGGACCAACATGGAGCAGGGAATTGGACCTGATTGACATGATGATGCTGTGATTTAAACTACCAACACGAGAAAAAGATATGAGCATTAGTATGGATTACTTACCTTTTATCTATTATCTTTTACTTAACAAAATTACTTATCTATTACTTAACAAAATACAACTGTGAAGTAGAAAAACTCAAATATTTTTCAAATTAGAAAATATGTAGGTAACAACTGAAGTGGGGATAAAAAGTTCACTCTGTGTTTTTAGCTCTTTATTATCTTCAGTTGAAAATTCATAAGAATCAGCAGTATGACTTACTATTTTCTAATGTATCTGCTTGTCTGTTGATCTGACTGAATTTTGGTTATCTCCTGTATAATTTATTTCAATTGCAGCTTATTTCTGAGTATACTAAAACAATATCCTGCTGTCCAAAAAAGGATAACAGTTTTTTTAAACTATGCCTGTTGAAAATAGGACAAGCTCATTGCCTATTAGGAATCTTTCCACAAAGAGGAAAAAAAAGAAGTGATTGCTAGGGTAAGAATGCTGTCACCTGCCTATATGGCTGTTGCAGAGAGTTGTTTACTCCTCCAGAGTTAGGAAAGACTTACTCTACACTGATTTTGTTCAGGAGAAAAACAGTTGCTGTAAGTTTTCCTTTTTACTGCATCTTCTGTCCCATGCTTTTAAAAGTGAGTGAAGACTAATAGGAAATTTTCCCTTCATTGTTCAAAATGATAATATAGGTAATAAAATCTTGAGAGTTGTCATAAAGTTTTCTGGAATTGTACATATATCTGTGTATTTGATTAACAGCTAGTCCTGAAGCATGAGTTTCTTCTGTAACCATTTCAAAATGTCTAATTATAATATCAACACATTCCTTTTTTGTAGTTGTGAATATTTAATTTTATGACTTTCAGTTTATTACCCATACTTTCAGTTAATAGTTCCCGTGTCGGGTTTCACATTGTGTAGTTTTACAAAGTAAGGAACTCTTAATCTCTGTGAAATACCCATATGATATTTTCAGTTCTTTCTCAAAAACCAGGTTTTTTGTAGCTCAAAGAGCACTTGTTAACACTTGACCTGGTAGTTAACTTTGAACAATCAAATTGTTTGTTTGTTTGTTTTTCCTTAATGAAACACATTTTGTTTCTGATTTTAATTCACAGCAAGTCTTGCAACTTCATTGCTGTTCAAACAATGAGTTCAATGTAGAGTTGAAAGCTGAAATCGGATTCTTTTTTCCCAATCTTCCTTGACATTCTGTGATTTTGGTATATTTTAATATAGTTTGCTGTATATGCTGAGAGCTTTCCTAGTTACTTCTGGCCAATCTCATTTTCTTCAAAACCTTAAGACAGACAATGGAAATTTTTAGGAGCACACTCTTATCCTTTAAATAGGATGGAACAATGTATTGAGTGCTTTACAGGGTAGGAATGTCAAATAATAGGTCAGATTGCTCAATCAGCTTTATCAGTAGCAAGATTTTCCAAATGACTGTCTTTACACACCAGCATATTTTTTCACTCATAGAACAAAGTTTAAAAGCTTGTCAGTGATACTGTACTTAATAAACATAGACCTTTTTATCTGCATCTTTGCATCTCTGCTTTTTCCACTCAAAAGCTTTGCAGCGAATTTCCTTCTCTAACTTAAGATTGGAGTCTTTTCTTTTTTCTCTTGTCTGAAATTGCTATTTCTTTTGCCACCTGTTCCTTCCCCCATTCTCAGTTGAGGGAGAAAAGGTAAAAAGGATGGAACCTCAAGTACTCTGTCATACCATTCCCAAGCTAAACATTCCTTGTCTAAACTTCTGTCTGATACTTCACATCTGCACCAGACTTAGCACTTCCCTGGCTTCATGCTGCTTTTCTTTATTGCAGCATTCTGAAGTCATACTAATAAAATATTATGCATCATATTATAAGACGACTTAAATGCTCAGTATTTTTTCTAAATTTATGAACATTTATTAAATCTTTTCCTGTGAGGGTGATAAAATAGATGGTAAAAATATGAATTGGCATCTTGAATTTAAAAGAATCATCCATACCTGTAGCACATATTTTATGGGAAATTATTCTAAAAAATCCCTTTACAGTGATGTTACACAATGCAGTGTGTATTGAAATATTGACATATAGATACATCTAGGAAGACAGATTTCCAAATCTGGTAAAAATTAATTGAAAATATACCTGAGCATAACAAACATTCCTTATTTAAGTAATCATATCTCAGAGAGTTACTGCTGAATTTTGACTAGTGTTGCAAAAGTGTTCTAACCTTTGAGATTTTTAACTATTCTTAAACTCATTATTCCTGCCCTGAATTGCATTTTTTTAGCCATAAGATTTACTTGGTCATCAACAGTTACATGAGTTTGATTTGCTTATAATTAAAGCAGTTTTCTTTCCTGGCTGGTGAGCACTAAAGGGAGAACTAACCATCTTTGTCAGTAAATACTGCAGACAATGAAAACATTATTTTGGAGGAAGTGAGCACACTAGAAATATTACTTTAAATGTTCAGTGCTTTATAAATATAATGCTTTGTTTTATGTTGTCATGTATTATAGTTCATTTCAGTATATGGACGTAGCTTTGAATTACCAATTATGTAGACACTTGTGTTCATGTAATTTGTAAAAACTCTTTTAAAATGTTTAATGCCTATTAAGCCTTGAATTAAAGTCCCATCTAAACCATCTGTATATTCTACTGTAGTTAGTATTTAAAAGATAAATTCTTACCTGTATGTACATTGCATGCTTATAAAGTGCTTGTGTTTTCCTGATCTATTTAATTTGCTACTTCTCTTCATAGTTTAAGTTCTTGAAGACAGAACTTGTTTTTTTGCTCTCTATCAAGAGTAGCTAATTCAGTAGTTATAATGATGTCTGAAATGCTGAAATTTACTGCAATAAAATGTGTTCAAAAGAGAAGCAGAGCTGTAGTTATTTTTTTAACAATTTCTTATGCCTTAAAGTATTTCTTTGTTTAATTTTTAAACAAGCAACTGAATTTTAGACATTTTAGATAACAAGTCTGTCCAAATCAGCCGTAGCACAGAGTAATGATGTAGTTGTATATAAGAAGGTATGAATATATAAACAGGAACACATATTTTATTAACTACCAGCTGTGAAGAATTCAAGGACCTTCAATTTTGTTCTACTTGAGTGCATTGTTAGATACAGTTCACACATTAATCTAGTCTAAAACTATGATTTTTATTAGGTTTGTTAATGCTATTTTGAAAAAGTTGAGCAAGGGTTAAGTAGTCTTTTTGAAAGTGAAGATACAGATTAGTTGATGTGTTTGGGATATTATTTGCCAATGGTAAAGTTTATTTATAAAGTAAAACTACTTGACTCATCTTAGTATGTATTTTAAAACAGGTGAGGCTAATGATAAGGATGTTCAGGTGGTGGAACTTCCCATTGTTGACAGCTTACACCCACGGCCACCTTATTTACCCTTGGCTGTCCCTGAAGACTTGGCTGATAGACTAATTCGTGTACATGGGGATCCTGCAGTGTGGTGGGTCTCACAGTTTGTGAAATACTTGATTCGTCCACAGCCTTGGCTAGAAAAAGAAATAGAGGAAGCCACAAGGAAACTTGGTTTCAAACATCCAGTGATCGGGTGGGTATTTAGTTTTCTTTTTAACTCTCCTTTAATATGTGTATATAGTGATTCCTGTTCAGGAAAAAATGTTTTATGATGGTAATCCAAGAGTCTCAAGTATTTTGTGGGGAGAGAGTGTGATTTGTGGATGAAGCTCTTATTTCTTGACTGTGCATAATACAAGTTGATTACAAGTACTTCTTCAGCACACTTGTCTACCTGTAGTTGGACAGATATATAAAGCACAGCTCAATAGAAGGTTTTTTAACATGTCCTTCCACATCTAGCAATACAGAATTTCATTATTGAAATTGCCTTACAGCTTGTATTCCAGGCACTTTACTGTCTGGGTCTTCTTTCCAAGTGCCTACAGCTTTTACATTTGAGGAAAAAAGGCTAAGACTACATTTTACATGCTACAATCCACAACTAATTTTATCACTGGCATATGAACATGGTATATGCCTTTCCCTTCCCTGCTGGTGTTTTCACAATTGTTGTTTCTCAGTGGTAACTATCAATTGGAAAGGACTGTGTGGGGAGATATGGGGAGAAGGAAGAAAAGCACCTGTGACCTATACAGAGCAGCTTGTGGAAGAAAGTTGTTGCTGTTGTGTAATGTGAAAAATGTTGTTGCTGCTGTACTAGTCTGTTTCCTGTGCCAGAATTTTCCTGCAACCCTTATGCCTTCTTTTCCTAGGAGTACACAATAAGTTTGTCCCAATGCTAGTTTGCTTTTGACCATTGAGTTGGTAGGGCACTTCACCTCTGGTGTACCTGAAGACTTGTTAAGCTTCAAGAAGGTCAAAAAGATGCATTTGTATCTACCTTAATTCAAACCATGCACTGTAGTTGGTGTCCCAATATATCTGTGATGCAAATATTCCTATTTTCCTTCTGACCTGTATTGATCAAGCATTATCTAGCTACAGTAGATAACCTTGTGCACAAAAGGAACGCTACCTCATATGCTGTAATTCAATGTCCTTCATTCTTTTCCTTTATTTACCCTTTCCCTTCCTTGCAAGATTATTATGTTGATTTTGAGAACACACTGACAGCTAACTTCATGTTGTCAGTGTGTCTTGATTGACAAGGATGAGTTTTAATCCTTCCCTTTTTTATGTAGGGATTCAATTTAAAATTTCATTTACTAAAGTATTTATAAATTTAATTCCTAGTTTCTACCTTTTTCCAGTGTTCACGTCCGAAGGACAGACAAAGTAGGAACAGAGGCAGCGTTTCACCCCATTGAAGAGTACATGGTACACGTGGAAGAGAGGTTTGAACTTCTTGCTCGCAGAATGCATGTTGATAAAAAAAGAGTCTATTTGGCTACAGATGACCCTTCATTGCTGCAAGAGGCAAAATCCAAGTAAGATGAATTAAGTTTATCTTAGTTTATTCCTTCTGGTTAGCTTTACAATTTCTGACTGTTGTACACACAAGTTTTAGCATAATTTTTTTTTTATCCTTTATTCAGTTAAGGTTGCATTTTATTTTCCAGTGATTTTTATTTTCCTCTCAGATATGCTTTTTTTGGATTTTTTTCTCCCAAGTATGCTTTTCAAAGCTTAATGTTAAAAATCTAGAAGAGCTGAGCAAGATACCTGTGGCTTTTTGAAAACAAAACAATGCTTTAAAAGGGAGGTAAAAATATAAATAATAAACACACTGAAATTGTTATAGAACATACATATTAAAAAGAAACTACTTAGGAATATTATAAAAACTGGTTAATATATTAGAAAGTTTCACCTGTCCAAAAAATACCTCTCTGTGAATAGTTGCCAGAGAAATTTTTATAAGTTAGTTGAAAAGCTTCTGATAACTTTATCAAAAGGACTTCTGTATTCCTAATGTAGAAGACCTTCACTCTACATGTTAAATAATTTAGTCCTTAAATATATATGGTATTCTCAACTTGTTACAGTCTTTGTCTCTTTTTTTTGGGCTATGTCCTCTTCTAGCTCTCTAGAATGTGGATATGCAGAATGCATTCATTTACTCCTAGCATGGCCTGTATTTCTTTGTAAATTAATACTATTAATTAATTAATACTTTTTGAAATCAAGGTACCTCAATAGTGGCAAATTTTTGAACTGTTTTATTCTTGGCAGACATTCTTGGAAAATTATATAAGATAACATATTAGATAACACATTTTCATTGGCCCATGCAAGGTAAGCAGCAAATGTTATATTGTAGTAGAGAAGCATTTAAAGTGACTGAAAACCTGTGTATTTCAACTGTGCTGTTTTTATTTTTCTTTCATACCTATAAGGGCTGCTGGTTAAAATTACAGTGTTTTGTAAAAACTAAATGAACATATACAACTCCGGATGATGGCAACGTAATCCTTCCTTTTTTGTATATGTAGAGGCAAGAACAATAGCAGAAACAATTATAGCATTTAAAGTGCAAATCTGAACAATGAAAAGACAGGTAATACAAAATTTAGGTTATAATATTTAATTCCTTATAATACCCTAAATAGCCCTCATAACTGTTTGTAACATATCAGAATTCAATATTGATGTAACAATTTTAGTTATTAATTTTTCCTTAGTTTTGTTTAACTTTGAAACCTTAGCATTCTTTGTGAATAATAATGAGATGCTCTACCTATGTAAACATATCATCCCAGGTTTTCAATAGCAACAAAAACTAATTGTAGAATTGTAACTTATTCAGTAAAACAATACTGAATTTTATTAAGAATTATAGCTCAAGTCCATTCCAAATCACGATTTTACTTCAATATGGTAAGATACAGCTCCGTAGTACAGCATTAATTTTGTATGTTTTCTTAATAAAAGGCATAGAATCTGTAAGTAGGGGAATAATTTTTTATGTGTTACTTCTGAATTTTCAGGTCACAGCTTACACTGAAACGTAATTTCCTAAGTTGCTTGCACCCTACTGTTGCTTGCAAAGGAGTAGAAGGCATTTGAGACTTCCTGTGATTTCACAGAAGGCAGGATGCAATTTGGTTTTTGGGCATTTAAGAGTATCTGAAGGGAGGTTAAGGTCATGTTTTGGCAATAAGGAAGCTTTTCTTCCTCCTCTTGTGAAATCAACTATAAATTGGTTTACACTTCTGACAAAAATGTTCTAGTCACATTGAACTACCAAGCTTTGATAGAAACAGCTGTCACATTGCAGTAGCTTATGCTGCATTCATTATTTGGTGCTATAATATTAGTAAGTACTAGATATTATATCTCTCTACATGACAGTGACTGGCTGTCAAACAGTGTTGGCATTTAAATAATGAAAATTTAGCCAACATCCACATGAATAGGCATGTTGTTTCTATCAAGAGAAGCATTTTAAACTGCTCATAGTCATGAAAACAGAAATGTTTTGACTTAAGTTTCAGAAACTTCCCTCACAGTCAGATGTCTACTGGATGCAAGTACAGTAGTAAAGATAGTGCAGTCACTACTACTGGTTTGTAGAGTGGTTTTGTTCTATTACCAAAAGAAGGAAAGAAGTAGTATATTATCAGAATTGGGATGATACAGAACAGCTTTGGTAGAGAGTGGCATCCTTGAGAGTTCAACAGCTGTAATGGTCATGAGATTAAAACATTTGACAGCTTCTGGTAAGCAGAGGTCATGGTATTTGTCTTACATAAATGATGTGTTAGTAATGGGGTAAATTGCTTTTTCTCTGGCTGATTTAATAGTTTTCAAATGCAAATTTTTGAATGTCTAGTATATGTATCTCTAGTCTATAATAGTATTTACAGTATCTTCATTCTTTCAATTCTATTCAAAATAATACAGCTGAATATGCACATAAATTCTTAAGAAACTATATTTAATGTATTTCTGGTTTATATATGAATCTATTTAGGTGTCTTTCTCTTGTGCATATGCACAAAAATTCAACAAATCAGGTTCTTCCTTCCAGAAGGTTTACCTATAAGGTCATCTGTGTTTTCTTTTTTTTCCTATTTTTTTACTGTTTATTTATTTCCACAATAGCAGGTTATTATCTTTTCTCCCATTGCACTATCTATAGTTTGGCTAACCCTCCCCCCACCAAGTCATAGTATGCCTGATACATAGAATTCAACGGTGCTTCAAAGTACTAGAATCTGAGGAATATATTTTCCTGATATATTTTCCAATTTTTTTTGACTAAGACCTGAGAAAACACATTATTTCTCACTCTGTTTACACATATGCTCACAATCTTCTTTCAGAGGGAAGAAAGTTTTCAGTGCCTGTTCTGGACACTTCCACAGGCCTAGCAAATGAGAACAGGAGCCTGGGACTCACCTTGGTTTGCCCCTGCAGTGATAAGCTGTAGTTACACAACTAGTTGATCAGCTTCTGAAACCAATAGAAACTTGAAATAGTTCCATAACTGTGCTTGGTTTGGATCCTTATCTGAAGCTGGTAGGTGCAGGAAGGAAAGCTTTTAACTATTTCTTCCCCACCTTCTTTTGATTTAGAAGTCGTGTAGATGTGGCACTTAGGGACGTGATTTAGGAGTGGACTTGGCAATGCTGGGTTTGTGGTTGGACTCAATGGTCCTAAATGGTCTTTTCCAACTTAAATTATTCTATTATTCACAGTCTGGTCGTTTCCTGTTTTAGAGAAGAGAATGTGTGAGCAAAGCTATCAGGCATCCTACAAAACATTGTGTTTAGGTGATTTTGTCAGTAAGAAAATGACATCTTATTATTTATTGTTAATTTGCTACTCATTCAGGAATCCTAGTAATAGGATTGTGCCTAAGTTCTACTTTAAAAGAAAAAAAAATTCCCCAAAAGCTTACAATGCATGTATTACATTAATCATAATATAAATACAGATGGAAAAGGGAATGGAAAGAAGCGAGTGCTAACTATAGAACTTTAGAAGGTCATTTTCTTTATTCTTTGCAACCATTGTGGCAAGAATAGCTTCAAATAGAATCTAAAGTACTGTAGTGAGTGGGAAGGAGAATTAAATCTCACCTTATACACGAAGTCAGGGGGCCACATACAGCTTGAGAGCAGTATGCACTTGGCCTTTTTCTGTATTTTTCTTTATGCTCTGCTTTCAGCCTGTGTTGGGAGACAGGATAGGGAACCAGAAGATTCTTTGGTCACACTGAGTATGGCTATTTCACTCACATTTTAAAAGAAACCTCTTTTCCTAAACATGAATGTAGCATTGTATGTGTGGGACAACATAAAAGTGGTTGTTTGAAAACTTAAACATGTGAGTATATAAATGATAAGCTTTGATCACTGGTTTGAAGAAATGGGCTATGAAACTGTTGGTTAGATGAATTTGGATCAACTTTATAAAACGCAATTGTAGACCAAATCTAAAAGCATCTCAAAGACTATTTCCAGAGTAAAGGAAAGGAGAACATTTTAAATATATGCATAAAAAGATGTGTAAGTAATTCTGACCTTTTGTTTTTTATCAGATTAAATATGCCACTTTTTAACTTCTTAATTTTCTTAAAGTTATTAGTGATCTTTTGCTACTAAGAAATCAGATTCTTTTTTTGTCTGCTCAGAATGTGGATTCTGATTTTTGAAATCTGAAGGAAGTGATTAATTTTAGTGGTATTCCTGATACCAAGAACTTGCAAAGGGGTGTGCAAATATCTTTACCATGTTTTCTGTCCCTAAAATTGCCATATTCTGTTAAATGTTCTTTGTGTTGCTCTGCTCACAGTTGTTTCATTGAGATAAGACTGATGCTTATCTCTTTCTCAACTAGTTCTCAGAGTAGAATATGACATATTTCCATTTGGTCTCTAACTTTTTTTAACCTTTTAAAAAAAACCCTAAATATGATTAACATAATAGAAATTGCAATAGAATAGTATCACAAATACTGTGTAATCTATTGTATTTTTAGAGCTGGTTAAATGGTGACAAAAAATATTAGACACGAAAAGATTAAAAATAAAATAAAATTATAAAATTAAAATTTTGTAACAGTTCTTGCTGAAAAAACTGTTGCTTCATATTCATTGTTTCTCTAATTTCTCAGAAGAGTTCTTATCAGTTATATCTCTTTTTTTTTCTTGTTTTCAACGTGCTAGGAACTTGCCCTGACGTTCATGATCAGATACACCCTTTAAAGTTGTCCTGCTCTATCAGGGAAATTTACCATGTATTTCACATCAAATGTGGAAGTTTTGTGTACAGTTTTTTGATTTCCTCTTGAGATAAATGTCCTGATTTGTTAGTCACAAAACCCAGCTATATTTGTCCATTTCACTTTTGAAAACAGTTTCTCCTTATTTTTAACCTTAAAATGGAGTACAGTAGAGATGTTCTTCCAAGAGGTTGTCACAAGCATGTCTGCTGTGTGTCCAGAGTGTGTGTACGTGCAGCTTTGTTGCATACAAGTGCATGTTAACTTCAGTAACTTTCCAAGAGCTTGTGAGTTTAAATCTTCTTTTGAGCAATGTTTAGCACAGGACTGTCAAGAGTTTTGAAGCATCTGGTTACAGGTCTAATTTATTCTTGCTCCAGCATTCTGGACTGCTCTATATTTTGATTTTTCTTTATTAAACAGTATCATAGTGATTAATTCTTACAAATGTTATGTTAGCTACCTTACTCTCTTACATAATGTATTGATTTACATTTACTAAGAAGTTGTAAATTTGAAAAAAAATCTTCTATAATTATATATTTTTTTTGTTTGTTTTGTAATTAGTCCTGTAACTGAAATTTTGTAGTTGGCTAGTTAGTCATATGAGTTGCTCTTCATTATTGAAATATAATTATTGTGTAACACCAGTGTAGTTACTGTCTTTGTTGTATCTGTAAAAATTGTCTTTGATGGGAGGCTGACTGAAAATTTAATTAATTCATGCTCCTTTTCACAGTTTCTTTCAGATTTCAGTTCCCAGCACAGCAGTGTAAATATTTTTAGAAAGACCATTAGTTTTCAATATTTTTAAAAAGGATTTTGTTTTATTTTTAAGTTATTGTTACATGATAAAATCTTTTATTTTTAAAATAATACAAAACAAGATTTTATATTTCACATAAAAGATTTTGACTTTAAATAGTACTATTCTTTTGTAATAAGTCAAGAAAAGTGTATTAGCATGAAATTTTACATTTATTTCCTTTTGACCAGTAAATTGCAAAATATGTTCTCCATGTGACCTTAAGAACTGTGAAAGGCTTTTTTATTCCTTTCATTAGTTTAGATTCATTTATTTAATGCATCTCTTTTACAGGTGACTGGGTTTTGTGCAGTGTTATAATCAGCATCTAATAGACAGTGTGGTAATAAATGTAGTCTAGTACAGTCATAACCCATATTCTATTTAGCGATAGAGAAAACTAAGTGATCTTAGTGTATTTCATCTAAAATCAGCATCATTAGCAGAATGTGGTATATACTTCCTGATATTTTTTTCATGTCTTCTACTTTGTTATATATCAGACAGACCTATAGCATCTTTTTATTTAATTTCTTTTCTAAATCTAGAGAGGGCATGCGTGGAGGCAGCAGTAACATTCTAGACGGTTCAGGAAAATTGTAATTAATTTCCTGTAAAGCAGAGACTCACTTAAAGCAAATTAACAACCCTACCTTGCAGTAGAGATAATACTTCTTATAAAAATAAATAGAACAAGACTATGTTATTAACCATGGATTGTATGCTCACAGGTATCCCAATTACGAATTTATCAGTGATAACTCCATATCCTGGTCGGCAGGACTCCATAACCGATACACTGAGAACTCCCTGAGAGGTGTCATCCTGGATATTCACTTCTTGTCTCAGGCAGACTTCCTGGTCTGTACCTTTTCATCCCAGGTAAACTGCAATGCAGATGCAATGTAGATGATATGTACAGGTTCTAAATGTTAGTTTTGTTCATGCTACTGTTATCTTACCCTCAGTGGTCTCTCATGCAAGTTTAAGGGAAGAATTAAAGGTTTGGTATGCTATGTGAACACTGAGGACTGTAAGCACTGGTTACTTCTCTTGAATTGGAGTTACTGTCAAAGCTGTTACATTTGAAATAAGCAAGAAAAACTATTAAACATGTTTAAGAGTTTCTTGTCTTGCACAAATTTAATGTATGACTTGTATCCATCCATTTCTATGCAGCTTGTTAAGGTATTTAAAATAGGTAAAAAGAATTGTAAACATGTTTAACACCTTAATTTTGCATATAGTTAATATGTAACTTAAGTCCATCCATTTTTGCACATCCTTGCACTCTACTACAGTTCAAACATATCTGCTGTTGCCTTAGTTGATGGTGGGAATAAAAAAGAATAAAGAACAGTGACATTTAGTTTCTCTTCAGTCTATTCCATTTCTAGCAATCCAGTGGCAGTGCAATAAATGTGAATTCCAACCCCTGTAATTTGTAGAGACTTCTCTTGTGCATAATTATATGATACAAGCTTCCTTTCTTGAGTGGTGTGATGAAGAAAGTTGGAGTCCAATAGGAAACTGAATCATATAATTGTCATTGTTGGTATTTTTTCTTCATTGCATTATATTGTAGATTAATTTCATGTATCATTAAAAGCTGTTACAAAAATCTGTTTTAAGATTAAAAGCACAGCAAAAAGTCACCAAGTAGTATTTGGTGACTGACATGCTGATCCACCTAATTCACATATGGCAAGATACGACTTCGATCAGATTGAATGTTTTTTACCTGCTGTTGTCATATATTCTCTTAAGTGACAGTCACACATGATTGCACTGTCAGATGGAAGTGAACACAAAACTTAAAAAAGAAATGTTTTCTACGGCCTCAAACGTAAATTGTCTGCTGTACTGTACTGTAATGACAAATAGGAGCATAATACTATTATTAATACATGGTCAATACAGTGATATATTGACCTTGACAGGCAGAATTCTTAATAACATTGCCATAGCAAGAAGACAGCAAAACCACAAAAATTACAGAAAAGCCTCTTATCCCTCAATCATGCTTGTGCATACACTTTATTTACCATTCACCACATCCTGTACAGAGAATGACATTTTATAGCATACTTAGAAGGTTATTAATATAGGCTATTTCAGACCAAGACATGAGTAAAATCCAAAGTAAAGATCCTCACTAAGAAAAGCTGTGAGGAGCCATCCACTTTTATAATAATGTTTGATTTAGCTGAACTACATCCACTGAATGAATATCACAGTGAAAGAGCGAACACCTAGGGCTGTATGTCTTAAATGGCACACATGCATTGGTGTAGAGTCTGTTCATATTCTGAAGGAAGAATTACATGGTCTTGAGTAAAAACTTAATGAAAAATCTATTACATTTTCTGCTATTATATTCAGATAGCTGTGTTAAAAGTGATAAATGTTTGCTTTAAATAAACATAGTATAAATATAGGTACAAAGGGCTTGGACAGAATATATTGTAATTGAACTTTAAGTATTGGAGTCATTTTGAAAGAAGAATATATGTTAAAATACATCAGTGCAGTGAAGGTGGTACAGGTTGATCAGGACCTCTGAAGGTCATCTGGTTCAACTGCCTTGGAGGGTGGCATTGTGGTACATGGTATCTTTGAGCTTAAATCTCATTCTGTTTTATCATGCATTTGGCAAGAAACTTGTTTATTGGATAACACATTTGTTTTTCCAGAGCTGCAGAAAATTCTACTGAAGTACAGGAAATCCAATATTAGACTGTTACTGTCAATAGCTGGACTATGAATTTGGTCCAACAATTTACTTAATTTATTCTGGGCAATTTCTTGTGCTTTAATAATTTAAACTCCTCAAAAATCATACCACATCAGTTTTTCTGGGCATGCAACAATGTGGATCTCTACAGAATCTTAATATATTGTGCTTTTCTAAGGTCTGTTGCAAGTTTTTCCACTAGTCATAAAGTTTTCTCTTTTATACTTTTAAAATTTGCTTCTTTTATCTCTAACATTTGAATTGCTTTCCCTGTCCTTTCATCAATTAAGTAAACCATTGGATAGTTTCTTAACATTGAAGGTACGCAAAATCAGGCTGTTAATGATAATCTTTTGTCTAAGAGGTATGAAGAGAAAGTAAGGTTGAGAATGTATTCTAATTTATTTCCAGTGTGGTTTTGGACTTTCTCATTAATCAATTCTATGCTGACTTTTTTTTCCATTTTGCTAAAAATAGTCTAAACTTCATTTCAGAAGTATTAAGAGAAAATGACACTATATCTGAATAGAATCAGGAATTCCCCTGTATCAGTTGAGTTTTTTTGGTGCTGAAAATAAAAGAAGACTGATAAAAGCTGAAGAACAGATATTTCCTTAAAATGCTGTTGTTAAGAAATTAGTCCCATCATGTGATGGGGAGTCAAGGGAAACAACCTACCATGGCACTGTATTTCAGCAACATCGCATTAATTTAATAGATTAATTGTATAGAAAAAACGCATGGTAGCTAAACAAATCATAACACAGTAGCAGAATTAAGATTACACATTAAAACAAAGATTTTTTTTGTCTCTTCAGTCTTCATTTAGATGAAATCGCTCTTCTGTCTGACTGATGTATTTTTCTTCATAATCTCATTTCCTTCCAGAATTTATTAGTCTTAGTATTTTGCATTGTACCTGTGAGTATACAGACTGCAGAACAAGTGGATCTGTGAACAAAAAATGGGAGGCTGGCTTTAGCTATATTTCTGCATGTGGGTATTTTGCCTGCTGTCCTCAACAGCCCACAGTTTATTTACCCGGGTTTTTTGGCGCTACAAAGAAAACAGTTGTTGAGACGAGATCTTGAACGCTTCGCGTCAGATATGCAGGACATACTTGCTAAAAAACATTTCTACTGAAAAGGTTTAAAATATTTAATAGTGTGCACTGTGTGTATCCTCTTCCTGGGATACACGCACATGCAGAGAATGAAACATCAGTCACAGAAGCTATAAAATAAATAGCCTTTTACAAATATATGGGTAATCAAATTTGTTTCTGTATTATGGTGTGTAACAGGTACTTTGAAATAATTAACTTCAGCCTGATCTTCTGAAAAGTTACTTTAAAGTTCAGATGGAGAGGGATAAAAGGAAATCCATTACATTTTTAAAGCAAATGTCTCTCTCAGAGGAGCTAGGAAAGTACAAATACGTCTAGTTTGACTGATCAAAGTTCTATTCACTGTATCTTCAAAGGGAGAAAATAAAAGTAAAATCAAGCTTTACTGTATTAACATAGACTGAAAATTATGAAAAAGCTCAAATGCTTCTTCATATTGAAGAAATCTGCTGTATTGTTAGTTTATCAGCCTTTATCAAATTTATGCAAAATCAGGCAAAGATACACTAATGGAGTTCAGAAGTCAGAAAACCCAGAGTAGCCAAGTTGGACATCTGCCAGAGAAGAGCTTTCTAGCCAGTTGTTGAAAAGAGCTCTTTTTAATATAGTGTTAGCCTTTTGTGTTTCTGGCAACTCTGAGAAATACAGCATTATTCTGGTGTGGGAACCTGTGTTCAGTCTGAAGAAGATTCCCTTTATAAAATGGGATACAATAACAAGTAAAAACGCATCTTTCTTCTCACCAGTATAATTATTGTCTTGATGGAATTTGGTTTCATTTTCTTGTCTTCTAAGTTGCCAACAGTCACAATTCTGTCACTGTTCTAATATAAACAGCATTTTAAAGCCTTGTACTTCTGGAACTGCTTGGTTGTGAAAATTTGACTTCCTTTAGAAAAGTAAATATAAAGCCTCATTATTGTAGATAAATTTTGAAAATGTAAAAGTTCAAAGGGAAATAAAATATGGTTTTTAGTAGCAGTAGTAGAAAAAAAAACCTGATTTGCTTTTACATTTGATTCGCCTCAGATAATTCATTTCAAAAAGCAGGATTGCTAGTATTCATATGGATATTTTCATTCTACACAGAAGAGTAGACTGTTCTAATTATTTACTTATTTATTTGTTTATCAAAGCTAATCACCAGAGGCCTAATTAACATTCTGCAAAAAGTAATTGTTTTTATTAGTAAATATGTAGGATTTTTTGCGGGGTGGGGGGGTTGGGGTTTGTTTGCTTTGTTTTTTGGTTTTTTGGGGCTTATTTTGGATCCGTTGGTTGGTTAGTTGGTTTGGGTTTTTTTTTACCTGGACACTCCAGAACTTGATCCTCTTGGCAAATATTACAATACATTGGCTGTTGATTTCTGTGGTATATTGCAGTCACACACAATATTAATGACTTCTCTTCTGTTTTTGTTTCTAAGGTTTGTCGAGTTGCCTATGAAATTATGCAGACGTTGCATCCGGATGCTTCAGCATACTTCCATTCTTTGGATGACATCTACTACTTCGGGGGACAGAATGCTCACAACCAGATAGCTATTTATGCTCATCATCCACGAACTGCTGATGAAATTCCTATGGAACCTGGAGATATAATTGGAGTAGCTGGAAACCACTGGGATGGTTATTCAAAAGGCATCAATAGGAAATTAGGAAGAACAGGCCTGTACCCATCCTATAAAGTTAAGGAAAAAATCGAGACAGTCAAGTATCCTACATATCCAGAGGCTGACAAGTAGATTAAAAGGAAGACATTCAGCAGTAATTCTCAATTTTGATCAGTCAACAACACACTAACTATTGGTTTCTATGGGATTTGAATTTGCATTTTATCATGTGGTTAAAATCAAAGCCTTTGCAATGAAACTGGATAAGAAGCTGAGAACAAATGGATGGGCTATTATCTGAACTTACTCTTAAACATTTTTGTTATATGCACTCTCACACATGCACACACAAACCCACACACAACAGTAAAACTGTTGTTTTATACCTTTTGTCTCTTTTCAGGATTTGTCCCGGTCATTAGTCTTATGTGAGCTTTGGGCTCTTCTCTCTGCCATTAATTGACAATAATGTTCAGACTTATAACACTGCCACATTGTGTAATTTGAGTGACATGAACATATTTTGTATGTGCAAAATTTAAAACATGGTGCCTATATTTGAAAAGTTTGTGACCTTTTTAGAAGAGCCATGCCTATTTCACAATGGGCAAGAGTCAACTTTCGTCTGGTGTACTGTGACCACTGAACTTGCTTCAAACAACAGATTCAGATTTCAGACTAGATTTCTTTACAAGTTTGGTTTCTTTTAGCATTCCATTGATTACTTCTCATCATTAATAAAATAAAGGTTACATTCAACAATAAAGTAGTCACTGTCTGTTAGGAACTTTTGTAAACAACACCCTGAACAGATTCTTTAGTAGTGGTAATTTGTGGATGTAGCCTTTCATTGGAAAAAAACCAACAACACAAAACCCACAAAAAGGAAAAAACAGCTGGATTGTCAGTGAATTTTAAAACACTTGTGTATTACAACAGTTGTGTAATGGCACAGTGGTGCTCAGCTTTGTGGACTATAGCTAACAGCAGAATGACTTCAGTGGCTAAATTTCTTACATTTACTCTCTACCACTATTTTCTTACCTTCTCTGTTTCTCTTCGGAAAATAATTCAATGGTTAGGGTATTATGGATGGCCAGTTATCATTTTGGCATTGAATGTAGTTACTTTTAAGTAAAATACTTTGAGTTATCCCATTTGTAGAACCTGTCAATCTGGACTACTTAAAAAAAATCTAACAATTTACTTAAAAGTAATAGGTTCCAAGAAAATATACACAAGGATGAATTTTTATGCATGTCATAAGATTGTTAGTAATTTTTAGTGTTTTGAAATCTGTTGCTGTCAGCTCTCTATTGAGAAAAGAAATAATTTACAAAATAATTTTACAGACAAATTCATAGATTTGAGGTTTGTATATATATATGTGTGTATATATATATAAAAAAATATGCAAGATAATGAGATTTTTTCCAAATAAAAAGATTATTGATAGCATTTTATGGGTTCTAGTGCAATCCAGTTTGGATTACTGGAAGTGCAGAAAATGTTTACTGTTTGAAGACTGAGAAAATGCCACATGAGTACAGATTAAAAAAGCATTGCTAGTTGACCTTAGCAAAGCGAAAGTATATTTAATTACATTTAAGAATAGACCAAGGACAGTGTTAACATAATGAGTGGATGCACTTCACCATGAATAAATTTTAGGCTGAAAACTAACAGGAAGTCTCTGGCAGTGTGCAGTTCAGCAGCAGGCTTCCACTTGAAATAGTGGTGAGGTGGAACTGAATTGGTATGTGAAGGAACTGCAAAGTAGTTCTCTCTGACGTTACTTGTGGGGCTGATCCTGTAGATCCTTCGCAGTAAGGTGTTCCTCAACTGGAAAACTATTTTGTGTCTTTAAAAAGAATAACAAAATCAAAGTGAAAAATTCAGGGGGAAAAAAGATATATTGACCATAGAGTTAAATAGATATATCGGTAGAAATGAGCATAGATACCAAATGATATTTAAAGACTGATTTAAGGATAATGGAAAATTAGTAAGAGTGGCCAAGAAAAGCTGAAGATGATGAGGTTTTGCAACTAAAGATGCCAACAGTCAACTTGTGTTTCTGTGTCTTGCAACTGCTAAGGAAGCAGCTTGATGTTAGTTTCCTGTCTAAGTGATGCTGATAAATTTTCCACTAATTCAGGCAAATGTGATACTACAGAGGTACAAATGTAGGCTAAATTATAACTTTTATTTTTACTTGTATTTTGAATTGTACATATAAAGCCACTGCTACTTTCCTTTTCAACCTGGAAAAAAGTAAATCCAAATCCATGAACATTTCTTCTGAACTTTATCTTTGGGAAACATCTCTTCTGAATTTTACCTTTGGGAAAAATGATTTACTTGTTTCTCCACAAATTGTCTATTTGATATTTACAGATTTTGTAAAATGTTTTATTTTTTAAGCTACTTACTTACAGCTTCAGTACTCATAATTTCTAGCTCATTTCTTAGACTGTGATTCAGAAATAGTATTCCAAAATGAACTAACGTGAAAATTCTTCCATAGTAGGTAACTCAATTGAAAATACCACTAAAGAAGATAAATAACAGAACATCTTAGATGAGCCCAAAGGCAGATCTTCTGATGCAATAATGAGAGAACTGAAAACACTGAGGTTATAGAAGATGTACCTATATAATGTGGCAATTCCTCAGCAGACTACAGCTGACAAAATATTGGCAAGGTACACATGCCTCCTTACATATTCTGAGTATACCTAATGAATAATTAGGTCATCCTCTTTGAAGAAATGATCTTGAAATGATACTAAATTATAGCATTACTGTTAATAATTCAGAAATGTACTGATGTCGATGCTATGATCTTATTCCCCTGGGTCATACGGTCCTCCAGTGCTTAAAATTCAGTGCTTCTCAGAGGAAGAAATCTAGCAATACTCTGCTTGCTAGGTGCATCTGTTTCTAGAGATTTGTTTCCTTTCAGACTACCAATTAATTATGTCTTGGAATCCTGGGACATTGGTGCATTGAAACTGAATTTGTTTTATATTAAACAAAATTAATGCTGGAGACTTTATTCTTGGTTACCATGGAGTCCAGGTAATATGGGTAAATGAAAAAGAGACCCCCAGATTTTTACTGTAGCTCACAGAAAAGTGAAATAATAGGAAATAAAAATTTTGTCTTAAACACCTGGAAGAAAGCTGCATCTTTTGCAGGTTGTGAGCTCATTACAGTACTAGCCAGAATGCTTGCAATGAGGCAAGCACACATCATGTTTGTTCTGTTTACCTTGTAGCTCTGCAACAATCCAGTCTTGTAATTTTTGCTGCATGCCAAACCACCTTCTCTGACATCTATAAAACAAAGGGTTTTCATACTCTCTTAAACAACTTCTGTTTAATGAAATTTTCCTCTCTAAGGAGCAGTGGTGCCTGTGTGTGGGTATGCATGTTGTGGACATGAAAACCGGTATGAACAGCGCTCTTCTGCTCTTTGCTGTTTTGCATTGTCGCTGTCACATTCTCTCTGAAAGCTCACTTGCCAGGTAAATGTCGTCTCTGGAAACTGAATGTTCTACATGCTGCTTGGAAGCTAAGAAGTTTATTCTGCATAGTTCAGTTAACTGGTCTTCTGTGACATTGGTCCACCACCAACCTGAGTTCTGTCCTTGATTTTCAGTCCAGCCTGCATCAAATGTGTTTACAAGCCTTCTCTGCCAACATCCTGCCCATGTGAACTGCTGAGTATTATGGATTTGTTCATGAAGGATGATGTTTTATTTCAAAATTTTTAAATATTTTTAAACGTTTGCCTTCAAATAAGTCTTTTGTTTACCCCTTTTATCACTGAATTTTAAGGAAACTTTAAGGAAAACAGATTTTTCTCCTTTACCACTTTTCAGAAAGGAGAACTGATGATATCCTTTTTACAGAGAGATATTCACAATGTAAATGTTTCCTTCGTGATGGGTTTTATATTTCTTTGGTGTGCAATTATAAAATAAGGTTCTTGTTTTCTGAGCTAGAAGCATAATAGAAAATAAGTAGAAAATTTTCATGACAAATTCTTGATAGGAGGAGGGAGATTTCTCTTCATGCCAGTGGAGAACCTACCACTTGGAACCTGTTCAAAACGGTGAATTGAACTTGGTTTTTCCAGGTCATTAGTTCCTTCACAATGTAATTTCTAATGTGACTGAGGAACCCAGATAAAAATAATTTGCTTAGTTTGAGAGATGGGAAGGAGAGAGAGTCTAATAAGACATGATATTGTACTTCTAATTTGAGTTTCTATATCAGTTCATAAAGCCACAAATAAACATTTCAGTGCTGGGTTAAGGACCTCTGCCAGTGAAATCATTCTGCTTTTTGCCAGAAATACACAGAATTTGCGACTCTCCTTTTGATTTTGCCTAATACCGCTCCCAGTCACATATATAAACATCATGGTTGTCATATTCTGATTGCTGGTTGTTACTATATTACAGTTTTCTTCCTGTTTTGGTGGCCTGGGAGCAGGTTGTCAAGGGGCTCAAAAGGCTATTTGGTTTTCTTATTGTGGTGAATTAAAATTGCATTTGCGGCTCACAAAAATTCTGCTTCCCTAAGGTGCCACTAGAATTGTAATTGTAGTCTACAGACTGTACATGTTTTCTAACTGCTGGCACATACATGTAATGGTTTTAGTTTCAATTTTGCATTATTTTTTCCACTTTTTACAAACTCAAGATTTTGTTTTCCTTTTAGTATATTTACAAAGGGTTTTCTGGAGGATGGTGGGATAAAGTTCCAACTATCCTACATTTTCTTCAAGAAGTATGACAGACCTCACCCCATTTCCTTTAACTGTCTTAAAAACATTCGTCACACCATTTTAATAGAAGCAGTTAGACTGATATTTCTTGAAGACTGGGGCAATTCTTTGCTCTTCCTTTAGACCTCCCACCTAATTGCAACTGATCCTGATCTACCATGGTTGTATGAACCTTCAAACTTTCCTGCTTTATGTATTTTGGTTTCCTTACCTAGTGGGCATTACTTGACCAGGATTCCCAGGGACCGGTCTCTATTTGGTTTTTCATCATAACATGGGAAATTATGTTTCTGGCAGCTTTTTTTTTTTTTTTTTTTAGTATGCATTTTTATGTTGTCCCTACTTGGCATAGTAAAGGACTCACAGAGGAGAGAGACACTATGACCTGATGTGCCTGATAAATGTTTAGGAGGCTTACAGGGCGTAGTAATTTCCTATGTAATAAGGTTTACAGCTCATACCATGACAAGTATCTTGATCAGGTGAAAGATGTGTTCTGAAAGCGTTCCCTATTCATTTTTGACTAGAGCTTATTGTACAGTAGTGCCTGCAGCTTAATTAGCAAGAGACAAAATGTAGATGCAGTCTTTTTACAGGACCATACAGATAATTTGCTTCTCTTCAGCCTTGGAATCCTTTAAGTTAGTTGTGGTGTTCTTCTCTGACAAGTTTGGGGTATTTTGGTATGATACATCTGCACAATTCTTAATTAATTACTCCACTGCAAATAGAGCCATGAGGATATTGCAGCTCAGCTGTGAGAAGCCACTGAATGTAAAGATTGCTGTCCAATTCAACTGTCTACAAAAGATCCATCTCTTAAAGAAGCCAAGTTTATTTGCTGATACCTTTCCAAACAGTAGTTACCTGGAAGAATGGAAAATGGAACCAAAAAACAGGACATCCTACTTCCTTCTTTGTGAATGAGAAGGAATTGGGCCTGTGTTATGTCCAGCCACGATGCTGAAAAGCAGTTATCTAGTTGGTGAGAGTAAATTGCTTCACTGCTTCAGCTTACTGCTGGAGAAAGAACTGTGATGAGTTTATAATTCTAAATCCGTGGTTAGTTTGTAACATCTATGAAATTTTGTTTTCACTTGAGAATAAAATTGTTATACACAATAAGTTCAGACTTGTGGGATAAAACTGATTTGTGGGATTAGCCTTTCTTAAAATGACGGTTGCTTATGACTAAAATTCAATTATTCAAAGATTGAAAAATCATGTTAGACTGGCTTGACCATTTTTTTTAACCTGTGCATAGGTAGAGATTATACAGAGGCTAATCAGTTTTCACGTAATAGATTTAGGATTGATGGATTTGTTTGCTTAATTGTTCTTTTTTCTTTCTATACAACAGAAAAAAAAGTTTTATTACTATTAAAAAGTTATAGTTGCAATGTATCTCCCTGCTCAAAATGTGTTTCTCTAGGGCTGCTGATGTGTTATGACTACTCTTTATTACACTGATTTGTATTAGCTCGTTTGTATGTTTCTGAGTGCATTGCTCATTCCTTTTGTCCAATATTTAGATTATAAGATTTATGATCCAGGAGATGCCTTTTTTTGTTTCCACCACTCTTGTGCCAGTGGGATTCTTTATTCAGTAGGATCCCTAATCAGTACAGTAATATGAATAATAATTGTAGCCCTAAAATGGCTTAAACATTTAATCTGTAATCCTAAATTCAGTATGATTTTTTAGGGTTTGCTTTATTTATGTTACGTTAAGATTTTGTTCAGCTTATTTACCATCGTCTGTATGAAAAGAAATTTTAAAAAAAAAAACCTTCATGAAAGATTCCGGAAATTGCCTTAGGTCCTTCCTACATGCTGATGACCTTTGTCACTGTTAGTATATTTATGTGTTTGGTTGTGAAACAGCACAGTGGTTTAAGGAATTATCTTGTGTTCTTTTTGTTCTCTCATTCCTTCTCTTGGAAGTTAATAGCTGACCATGTGTATGCTAAATCTATTTCATTGTGAATTGAAACAGGTTCATATCCAAGCTGATTGATTTGGTATATATTAGTCAATGAGAATTTTGGCAGTAAGCATGAATGTGCATCCTTCATTTCTGTTCTTTTAAAATTGAATGTAAGAGGGTAAGTGTAAGAACCATTGGAATAATAAGCTTTTCCCACCTTTTAGTGAACTGTCTAGAGCTTACCTCATGCCCTTTGTCATTCTCAAGAAAGCACATTTTAGGAATGTGCCCTGAACATACGGATGCTTACACCATAGACAGTTGTGTATCTATTATGAAGGGATAAAACCTGTTGAAGACTCTGAAGAAACCTCTGGAAGATCAGGATGCGACCAAGGTAATGGTTGGCTTGATAGGAAGGGGTGCCAGGCTTGTGATTAACTGGAGGTCTTGTTGTTCTGTTCCTGGGCTGCTCTTTCAGGATTCATTTAGCAGATGTACATTATTTTGTCATGACTTCATGCTGGATGGACATTAGTTCCAGAAACTTCCTTTTTAATAAGATGCATCATGTTAATAGAGGTGCTCTGCTTTACTACCTCTGTAGCAAAATAGCCTGGATTATTTCAGTGCAGTGTTGATGTTATTTCCTCTTCAGAGTTTCACTTGAGGGGTTTCCTTTTGGTAAGCCATGCACTATGGTTGAAAAAGAGAAAATACACCATTCTTTACTGACATGAGTGATTTTTTTTTTTTTCTGAAATACCTGTAATTGGCCTTGCTGGCATACAAATCCACAAGGTGGATTTTAACTTCTCTTCTGTAGCAAGTAACTTACCACTGTTAGCTGTGGCCAGAATGTGGTGCCGAAAGTAAGCTTTAAGCCTCTGCAAATATTTCTGTCTCTTATTACTGTCTAAGAAAGAGTTGTGACCCCTCCTGACAACAGATGTATGGAGTGCACAAGAACTAGTTAATACTAATTCCATGTGATACAGTTTTTTCTACTAACATTGCTATTCTTTTGCCTAAGTCTGTTTTATCCAGCTTTAATTTATTTTAGAATTTAGAAACAAGGAAATAGTGTTGTCTGATTGAAAGGGAGTTGTAAATAAGTTTTCTAAGGATTATGCTACTACAAGGTACAATGTCCATTAGTCTCCTCATTTATACAGTATCTTCTCCAGCAAGTTCTCTGCCACTGGAGCCAACTTAATTTCTTTGTTTCCAACTGATTTCCTCCCTGTCTCTGCTTATACATGGAGTGGTCTTCTACTCTGTTCATTTAGATCTCAAAAACCCCTCCGTGTGCACAAAAGATGAAAACAGAAAATTAAATGCAAAGAAATTGTCAACACATCTGATTTCTTCATCAAAATTTATATTCTGTGTATCACATTTTTGAATTTTAATTTCTCAGAAGCAAAAAAAAAAAAATTGTTCAGATTTACTAATCCTGAAACAATAGACAAAAAGGTTTCTAGAAGGAGTAAAGCTTTTCAAAAACAATAGATCGTTTAGGCCTAGCACAAACAATGAAAAATAGAAAGCTCATTAAATTCCTGAAAGTAGAACTGCATGAAAGAGTACTGTGAGTGCCAGAGTAGAAATACACAGGCTTATAGTTTGGTTTTCCCCTGTTTTTCCCCTGTTGGTTTAACAACTCATCTAAGTTGCTGCTTATCTGTGAGGAATCAGCATTAATTTGCATCTGCGGAACTGGACAGACTCTTCAGTGCGCAGGCTGCCTGTCAGAACAACTGCGTGAAATTTTATCTCAAGACTTTCTTAATCTGAATACAAAATTGCCTTGATGTTCTGTTATAGTATTTAATATTTTTGCACTTTGAGGTTTTTGGATAACCACTAGGGAGTGGTATATAACATGAATGATAGAACTTTAAGTATATCCATCTGGAAAGTGTAGCAACAGCTGTTTATGCATAAGGCAGTAGGTTGATATGTCGTGTTAATCATTTTTGTGTCGCAGGATGTACGGAGTGTATCACTTTACTGCACAGCAGTATGGCTAGCAAATGATTTGTGAAATCAGTGTCCATTTTAACTGGGATGTTTTTATTAAAGAACAGTAGCTATGAGCAACAACACATTTCCATATTTTAGTTTGAAGTCTGTCATTTGTTCTTCATGGCACATACTCAGTGACTGAGTAATAAAGAATGTGAACTGCATTTTATTCTTGGAGATGGATTCAAAGAGTAGTTGTTTCACCCAAATCATTTAAGAAAAGAACAAGTTATTGGACAAACATGCTCTTACTAAGTTCAGTGAAAAATCTCTGATCTGGAGTCTTCATATTCTGTCTGGGGAAGATGTAGTTTTCAAAGTGTGCATCAAAACAGTGCACTGTACCCATGTTTTCTTATTATTACTGTTTCTCTGAGAAATTTTGTGCTGTTGATGTAATGCTTCATCAGAATTCCTGACAGGTCAAGATTCCATTTGTGCATGACAATATAATAACAGTATGCTACACAAGCAGACCAGAATGTTCCAACTTCCATAAATGCTTTTTCCTTTTGTATATGTTTTTATTAGTGCTCTGGAATGGATGCATGTGTGCATCATCAGAAGTTAAGTATCTCTCGCATGCTTGCAATTGCGGAAAATGTTTTTCCAGGAATCATAATCAGAAATTCCTTAGATGAGTGATCCTTTTTTTTGTGAACATACGTTTGCAATGAAAGGAAACAAGGAAATTCAAAGATTGTTGGAATCTGTGTTTTCCTGAGGATGCATTTTTGATCCAAAAGTCCAAAGTCACATGTGCTGATGGATGCATACCTGCAATTCTGCTGCTACTGAGACTTCTCAAAAAGTTAGGTAAAGCACTTACACTGTCAAGTTCTTCACAGATAAGAAAACCTTAGTTCACAGGGTAGTTCAAATTATCTGACAGTCTTGTGGGAAAAAATGGTGATTTTTTGACTGATGACAAATTATTGGTTTCACACCGTAACCTTTTTCAACAGCATCTAGGAAGATTGCTTTTGTATGCGTTTCTGATGTATACAAGCTACGTTCAAGAAAAGGTTAATCTGAATACCAGGAAAAATATCTACCCAAAAACCCAAAGAAAATACAGGTGTTTATGTAATTGCAGCTTCTGGTGATAACGGCTGTAGTATTCTTTGTAGTTGTCGTTGCAAACTTAGGACCACTCACAGGATTTGCTTTGTGCCAGCAATTAGTCTTCTGTCCTTTAAAAGGCAATATCCTTTGTCTTATATTGTAATAAAGTCTCTAAATTTTTTTCTTTGCAATGTTCTTCATGCATATGTTGCCTTTCTATATCTCTTTGTGATATATATGTATTTTTTAAGATTGCAGTACCAAGAACAGACTTTGGAAGGTTTTGGTATCAGAACACCCTGAGACACATGTGCATATACTTTGTGTTTCATCATTACAAAGTTTTTGTTGAATCCTAAAAAGTACTGATAAAGATGCACAGCTCAGGTGTCATAATTGCCATAGTCTTGACTTTTTCTTGAATTAAGCTTTTCAAATTTTGTCTCTCTTGAGAGACTGACGAGTCTTCTAGTTTGCACCAGAAGATTTCAAGCTACATATGAGTGGAGTGCAGTGCTGTGAATGGTCAAGGACAGTAATCCTCAGTGTAATCCCACCATGTCCAGCAATTTTCACCAGCTTTCCTCATTGGCAAGGACAAGAAAATAACTAGCTACTCTAAAGACCTCTTCCAAAATATCTTGAACAGTTAGTGTTCTGGGTATGTTTTTCAGTTAGTCATTCCTTCCATCAGTACTGAAAAGACTGATTTCTTACCTCATTCATTTATTGTTTGGGATAAAATTGAGCAGGAATAAACAAGTCAGGAAAAAGAAAAGTTAATTGCCTCTATTACAGATTTACCTTTGTTGTTCCCTAATGTATTCCATTTTTCTCAGCTTTTCTCTTTGCTTTGTATTTCTTCATACCTCATGAAGTCTGTAATGAAAAGGAAATAAGAGCAGAATGTTCCCTTAACACCGTGCATAAGTGGCTGAAGTGTACATAGGAAAGGAAGGGTCTCAGTTTTCTGGCTCTGGGTGCAGGAGTGCCTGCCCAGCCCCTGTGCAATGCACATTACAGCAACACATAGGAAAAAATAAGATACTTTATGTATTTTTTAATTATTAATGGTTTAATATTGAGATAGTTGTGCATCTGCTCTTCTGTCAATAGTCTTCTTACATATTTATTTTGTTCTTCAGTATGTGGTGTCATGGATGTTTTAGTTATCAGCCACTACACTCTTGGACTGTCATAGCTCTTTTTGAGGGTTTAGGGCAAGAAAACCAGGTCAGTCCTCTGTCAGTTCTTTCCCTCAGAGCCTTATCTAAGAGATGGAATAACTAGCTGTGCTTTTCCCCAAATACATAATTCCCAAATTCATAGTGACATTTTTCTGGTTTAGCTATCACTGACTTCAGATTATTTATCCATATTCTAGAATGTGTGTGTATATATATATATTTATGCATATTCTAGAATGTGTATATATATATATATATATATATTTAGGCTTTGTCTTATGAGAGAATATTGGTAGAGCAGGCAGAGACCTGNATATATATATTAGGCTTTGTCTTATGAGAGAATATTGGTAGAGCAGGCAGAGACCTGTTATGAGAAAACTTAATTCACTCATTTTAGGATTTTTTCCCTTATTGTCCAGGTATTTACAAGCAACGGTGATCACTCTAAATTTGCAGGTAGCTGTGTGAATGTTCGTTGAATGAATGTTTTTTACAATTTGGCCCAAATCCCTTTGGTTCCAAGATCTCTGTAGCTTTATATTTTGATCTTACTGGAAATGGAGCCTCCTCAATTATTTTCTTGAAACCAGTGTTAGTTTTCCTTCTTCATTAAATTAGATGTAATGCTATCATAAGGTCCTAGGGAGATCTGAACTGCAGGTTTCAGGATTTTGAACTAGATATAAAGCTCAGATGAGAGTAATTGCAGTGATTCTAGCACTACTGTGAAGTCTTGGCTCCATTAGTACCAGCCACAAACTGTAGCAACTATTGCAGTGTGGTAATATTGCTGAGAGAAGTACAAAAGTCCTTCTCTGGCTCAGGAGAATTAAAGGATGCAAATTAGTGAAACCCAGACAGTTATCCCTTTGAGAATTTAATTGCTTGGAGGTCAAAATTAGTTTAATCTTTACCCAAGTTTAGGGGAGATGTACTAAATGCAGCTCAGCTAGCAGTTTGCTTTGTTGTCCAATAAAACCCTCACATCCAGCACTGTTCCATATATTCTTGTGGCTGGAGAAGAAATCCCAGAAATTTGTTTTCCAAATGGTTATGTCAATAGCCTGTGCATACATAATGCTAGAATTGCAGTCTCCTGAAGGAGGCTGCACTTAGACAATATGGTATCTGAAATGATAGTTGAAATCTAGCAGTATGTTTAATGAGGGCCTTGGAGTTTTGCCTGTAATAGGAGGTGAACAATAAAAATCTAGTGTTCAGCAGTCTCACTCAAGAAAGGGAATAAAGGAACAGGAGCTGAGCTGTCCCTGCAGGTAGGGTTGTAATAATCTATTGCAGCTTGCTAATTTCTTTACTGAAGTTGCAACAGTCTGTCTCATACTCCGATTGATTCATCATTTTGCCAGTATCGTTTATTCAACTGCATTGTAATTTTTGCATACTAAGGTTTTCTCTTTATTTCTCTATTTTCAGGAGCCATGTTGGTCTCCAGAAGTTGACACTGATAAGGCTGGGTAATGGCTGGGAAATGTGCCTAATTTGAGCATATATATTCTGAACAATGCTAATTGTCCTAAACATTACTCATAAAAATGTCACCAGGTGGTGATCTCTGTTTGCAGTTGCCCTGACATCATTTAGATTAGGCCAGTGGCAGGACTAACTCTCAGCTTCCAGCCTGCCAGTGTGTAATACAAGCCTTAAAATATGTGAAACATAAGAACCTCGTGTTTGAGTTCACACTGTGTCACCATTTATTAACAGTAATCATTTAATGAGTTCTTCGTTCAACAAAATATTACTATTTTTCTAAGTGTGGTCACGTACATTTTATCTGTTTTCAATCCAAATAGTTGACAATTTCTTGTAAAAACAAGGTAGCATTTATATATTAGGAATGAGAATGGGAAATCTAGACTGAACTGCATATGCCAGGTAAAAGCACAAAGCACTTAAACTACTCTAATATGCTTGGATCCTGATTTTATAGGAAATGAAATGTGACAAAGAGGAGGAAGAATTCTGAACCCTGAAGATTAATGATAGTGCCCTCTCTTTCAGATAAAAAAACCCCCCTTATAATTGGTCTTGATCCTTATTTTGAAATGGCTTCAAGTGGTTCAACTCAGTTTGAAACAGAACTTATGTTTATGTTTCAGCTTCCAAGAGGTGTTAGCTGATTTTTGTATTACATTTTTCCTTGTTAATTAAAGGCACAAATACTCATTCCCATTTCAGCACATATTAACCCCCTGTTGGAGAATGATTCCCCACAGCATCACAGCTCAGAGAAGCAGGTGTTTGACTAATGTACAGTGAGGATGAAAACATTTCATGACAGATGTTCAGAGAAAAAGAAAACATAATCATTACTGCTGGGTAATTATAAATTAAGTGAATTTTGCTTTAATAGCGCCTTAGTCCATAACTGCCCGGAAGATGGTAAAGCTGTCGGAAAAATCCGTTCATCGTGTGTATCCATTTCTCAGTGGTCTGTTGCCAGGACTCCAGTCAGACATACTTAAGATAATTTTAATACACCAGGAAGGGTAACAGCAGCTAACTATGGAAAGTGAAAGTCATCATAGCCTGATTACATTTCCGTTCAGTGGAACTCTAGATTAAACACACCTACACAACACTGAAGTCCTCATTGTAGATGCTCGTGAAAAAAAAATACCGTTAAGCTGGCCAGCAAGAACTTGCTAGTTGCTCTTTTGAGAATAAGTCTTGAAGACAAAGTTTAATGTAAGATACTCTTTCTTTTTAAACTCTTAATGGCTATCAAGCCTAATAAAAGCTGTTTGAACCACCCAAATATGACTACCTAGTAGTGCTTAAATGCTAATTAAAGATACATATCATCTGGAATGGGGAACCTTATTGAAGTCAGTTCACAATTTCTGTTGACAAGCTATTATATTCCAGAAATGATAGGTTAATTAGCATATCATAGCCATGGGGGAGGTACTGTTTGCAATGTTTGTCCTTGAAAGAAAAATGACATTTTAGCAGATGAACTTAACAAGCAGCATTATGTCCTGTGAAGAGATCCTAAGTCAATGTACTCTTTGAAAAATGGAAAGTTTAAGTCTGTTTACTTGTGACAACGGCCTCTCTAGAAAATAAATTCTAAGGGAGGACTCAAGAATGTTAACGAATGTTTTATTTTGAATTGAGTAAGATCTTTCTCTATGTTTGTACTTCATTTTTCTGTGACTCTTCCAAGGATAAGGTGAGATAGATAAAATGTTTTCTTTTTGATTGCTGCCTGTCATTTTTGACCTGCTGTGACTTGATGGTGGGTCCCTTGTAAGATAAAACTTTTCAGCATGCTCCATTATCCCTGTTTCTAATTGTTTGGATGTTCACTATTTGAATAATATTATACGATTATTCCGAAAGCATGAAAACAATTTCTGCTGCAAGACAGAAAACCCTATAGAAGGAATAATTTTGTGCTGTTTTCTTTTTTTTACCTTAGGCAAAGTCTGTTTTCCACTGTGCCACAGAAGGAAACTGGCTTCTGATATGCTTTTTATTTTTCCTAAGTTTTTAATTACTTAAGTAATTTTTATTTAAGCCGTCTAGCTCTCCTGCAAAGCACTGCTATGTTACATTCCTGACAAGCACAAGATTCTTCTTTTAGTGATGCTCCTCACCATAGCATATGTGGGGAGCCCACTGAGGTAACATAATTGAGCATGATAATGCTCTCTGCACTATTAAACACGGAAGGTTTAATTCCTGGTCATAACCTCAGTCCAGAAGAAATGAAAGTGCTAATCAATTTTCCTCCCTTAGTCTCATCCACTCAGATGGTATTGCAGTGAACATATTCCAGAAGATTCACTGAGGCTGTGTTGCAGTTTCTGATCATTGTATTCATCATTCAAATTGATCTAGCATAAAGCAGGATTAGCAAAGTCCCATACAAGGTTAATTCAGGCAGCTACTGTGAGTACTGATATCCTCAGTCATCTTTGACAAGATCAACAAAGTCACACCTTCTTGAGTTTAAAATGGAAGTGTTCCGTGAGACTGGATCTCTCGCTGGTCCCTCAGACCAGTGAGAAAGTTTGGGGTAAGGAAGACTTACCCTTGATTGAGGAGAGTTAGTCTAGGGAAGATTTAAACAAACTGGACATACACAAATCCATGAGCAGACCTGACAGCAAGCACTGATGGAGTTGGCTGATGTCATTGCAAGGTCACTCTTAATTGGTTTTGAACAGTCGTTGTGTTTGGGGGAGATTCCTATGAGCTGGAAGAAAGCAAATATCCTCAAGGAGGAAAATCTTGGGAGCTACAAACTGGCCAGCTTTGTTTCAGTCCCTGGGAAGCCATGGAGCCGATAATCAGGGAAACAATTTCTAAACGTATTAAAGACAGAAAGTGATTTGGAGCAGTTGGCATGCACTTGTGAAAGGAATTCCTTTCTCAATCAACCTGACAGCCTGAAAGGTTGCCTGGCTCAGTAGATGAGAGGAGAGCTGTGAACATTAGCTTGATTTTAGTAAGGCTTTTGACAGAGTCTGAAATGCATCCTCAGGACAAACTTACAAAGTAAGTTATGACTATAGAAGTGGACAGTGGGGTGAAAATTAGCTGAACTGCTGGCTCAAATGTTTTTCATCGGGAGCATGAAGTCCAGCTGGAGTGCAGTCACTGGTGGTGTACCCAAGCGCTGATAGGACCAATGCTGCTTAGCAGCTTCATGGAAAACTTGGGTGATGGGAACAGAGTGCACCTCAATTTTACACCCTGCTATTCGAAGGGACCTCTGCAGGCCAGAGAAATGGGCTTACAGGAATCTGATGGAGTTCAACAGAGGAAAGTGCCAAGTCCTGCACCTGGGGAAGAACAACTCTATTCACTAGAGCAGGACTGGGGACCAAGTGTCAGAAAAAGAGCTTGGCAGAAAAAGACCAAGGGTTCCTGCTGGACGATGAGCTGAACGAATCAACAACAAATGTCAACATTTGTCCTACACCGTGTCAGGAAAGTATTCCCAGCAGGTCAGGAAAAGTGGTTATTCCCCTCTGTTCAGCACTGATGAGGGCACATCTGGAGTGCTGTAATCAGTTCTGGGCTCAGCTGTGCAAGAAAAATGTGGACTTGGAGCGAGTCCAGGGAAGGGCCACGAAGAAGATTAAGGGATTGAAAAATCTGCCACGCTGAATGAGCTGGGATTGTTCATCCTGAAGAAGACTTGGAAGGGAGGAATCTTACCAGATATTTTAAAGCATTAAGAGTATCGTCCTTAACCAAGGACACACATTGAGGCCTACCTGTGCAGGTATAAGCAAGACCTTAACAATCTGAAATATCTTTCGAAAATAGGCTGGAAAAGTTGCTGAATCGTTATAGTGCATTTGTTGAGAACAATGTTAGTGGTGGCTTCTTTCTGCTCTATAATCATAGCAACTCCTTGTAAGCCCTTGTGTTTCAGAAAAAGGTTGCTTAGGAGATTTACCTTGCTTTTAAAGCTCTTTTTGATGGCAGCCAGCTTAGAAGAAATTGTCACTGATGAGGACTTGCATAACCCAACCCCAATATTGTCCTGAAAAGTAGTCAGGTAGTAAAAATTACAGTCTGTATCCATGGTCATGGAAAGACATCAGCCAAACAAAGAATTTGTAAATAGGCAGATTGGTTTTACAATTTGTGTAGCTTGATCACACATTAACTGTAGATAGTTCACATTAGGTTGGTTCTGAGTTCTGAGTGATGCAGCTGACGAGCATGCTGGGGGTGTGCAGAGGTTTTTATGCGTACTGATACTCCTGACCACAGGGGTATTGCCCTAAATTTCTTTGTGTACTGAACATAATGCATCTGAGAGAAGAGATTTAAACAGTTCTGACATTCCTCGTTGCATATTTTCTTGCTTCCCTGAGCCAGAAATGCTAAATTCTGGGATCATTATCTAAAGCTACTGTCTACATAGACTCATAGAGCTGCTTCTTTCCTTCCACTTCACAAATTCTTCATCTTCAATGCTATTAACATACGCACTCATCCCGCTATTTGAGTCAGAGTAAATGTTCCATCACTAACTATCTTCTTCCTGTCTGCTTTCAGCTACAACTTAAATTGATCATGTACAAAGAAACAGAGAGCTCTTCAGCATGCATTTCAGTGTTTTAGGAATTTTCTTTTAAACATGTCACTTGGGATTTAATCTGAAAAACTTCAGATATACTTGTTTTTTTCCTCTAATAAGAGTCAGAGTAATTGTGATTTTTGATGGATAATTAAAGGAACAAGATATTAATAAATGGTGATAGTGGCATTTTGTGAGATTACCAAAGGGAAAAGGAAAAGGCTTGGTGTGATATCTGTTTGTTCATAGAGTGAGTACAGGCTCTTTAAAGTTTGTTTTACTATTGTAAGAACAAGTATAGCTTGGCTTCACAGTTTTCAGAGCTGTATACACATGCCACAAAAATATATCAATGCTTTGAAAAGATTTTAGCTCATTCAAAGAAATCTCAAATGAACTTCATCAATAACTATAAATTAACATTTTCAGAATAGAGATAATTTTGTTGGACAGTTATAATGACCAAAAGCTTATTTATTGCACTACATTGAAAAGCCTGAGTCCTTTTTACCTGTAGTGTAAGCTGCCATGTATGCTAGAAGTTGAAAATGTACATATTTTGATAAGACCTCTGAAGGACTTTCAATTTTTTTTGGCTGCAAGGGAAGAATAGATGTCATTAGGCTGAAAGCAAAATTGAACAGTGAACTACTAATTTAGTTATGAAAGAAACAAAATAAGAAATGTGGAATAATTATAAGGAGCCCTGATAGTGAACCCTCCCTTTAAATTGCCTAGCATTTTCCATTATTGTAGATTTTTGTAGTATGTTGGGATTTCTTCCTCAAAACTTTAACACCTTATTGTTTTCACCGATCTTTAAAGTTTGTCAGGCTAAAAGACCTGCAGCAGGAGACAGGTCTTTTGTAAATATTTCAGAATTCTCATTGAATTACAAAATGTTATAAATTACTACTTCCTTTACTTCATTTGCATTTCAGAAAGAGATTTTTGTAGGTTACTAAAATGACTGACTATAAAGGCTACAAGTCCATGCTGCTGCTGCTGCTCTGATGTGATAATAGAGTAAGCTATTATTATAAACTTTTGCAAGTAATTAGGTAAAATAAATATCAGGGTCTTAAATTTAGCCTATATAAATAATAAGTGCAGTATTTGGAAACAAAAAAACCCCCACAAAACAACACAACCATATATAAGGTAATAATTTTATGCTTTTTAATCTAAAATGTGTTCAATGACACACCTGCATAAAAATAGGAAATTTTTTTTTTCTGTTAACCCACAGCTACAAAACATAGAAGACTGAGACCCTGACTGCTCAGGTGGAGAATTCTCAGAAGGTAGGTGTTGTCACTGGCTGGGACCAGTATGTGATGGTGTCTGACACTTTAATCTTCAGTTGTTGGTGTTAGTGTTTATGAAACAGAGAATGCAAGAAAAGCAGTGGACAAAACCCGTCAGGATTCACATATTTACCTACTAGATGATATTTGGCATCCGTAATGAAAGTTACTGGTGAAATGCCTGATGGAGTCTCACAGAGAACACATACATATGGAGAGGCTTGGTGTAATACACTGTCTGCACTAATTAAGGCAAATCTACATTTACCTCTAATTTTGACACAGATGCTGTGAAGGTTGAATAATTGATGCATAAATCCTTTCTGTTATGCAGCTCAGAATGTGAATGATAAAGAATGTATGACAATGACCTGAAACTATATTACCCCATTGTCTTATTCAGCCTTCAGTCTCATTCATGAAGTTTGGAGGAAGTATGACCCTAAGAATAGACAATGTGTGAGAGGCAAATGTGGAGTTTTAAAAAATTTTGTCAATAATGCATAATGCAGAGTGTAAATAACAGCAAGTTACGAAAAAATGCATGCTGTGCTGACACTGATTGGGTAATCATTTGGAATGCACTTTGGTGAAAGGCAAAATCATGAGCTGCAGAAGTGCCAATGATGCACATTTTTTTCTTTTTCTGGGTACTATATATTTTCCTCATTTATTCTGAAATGTATTGAAGGTATGACATGATTACATTTGCAAGTAGGTAAATGAAATAAACCACTTCCTGATGCAGTTTGTAATTTAAAGCAAGAAAGTTGTGTGGTTAGTCAAGGAGATGTGCAATTAGGCCTTGCATAAGCTGAACACAGCTGCTCTTATTTTCTTTGGGTCTATTCTGCTGTCTCTACAGCTTGGTTAGGTGTAACTGAGCCAACTTTGAGCTGTATAGGAAAGAAACTGGGTAAGAGGGGCTGCAGAAGCAAAGAATGCAGCTTACACTAATGACCTAAGAATTTACACAGATCCTTAAGTGAGATTTTAATCAATTTATACAATAAATATGCAATTTATATTGGAATTTTTTTTATCCTTAGCAATAGCAAGGGCCTACTGGTTTTGAGTTTTATTCTTGTTTGTTAGTACACTGCTATTCATACAGAGCTGTTGATGATTAACTTGTCTGCCTCTGAGAATCACCAAGTCATTTGTTACAATTGACTTACACGTGCTGTAATAATCCTAGTGCTTAGATATTAGTGTGCTGTGGAATAAAGCTGGGTGTATAGCTTTCAGATGAAGAAAATAGGATATATATGTCATATAGGTCCATTTTCAGAGTCTCTGTGAAAATTATCTAAGTTGAAGTCAGAACACAAGTATATACATTACCAGGGCTGCATAGATCTGTGATTTGAAGTTCAAGAGGAATAAACACATGGAATGTAGTAGCTGCATAACTCAAAATGTATTGATGTGCTATAAAAGTTCCACAGGTTCTGCCCATGCTTGATTCTAGCCAGCACTGTCACGTAATTACATTTTCTATGTCTGTTCTCTTCAGAAAAGTAATCTATTTACACAGTTCATGTCAAAAAAACAAACCAAATCAACCAAAAAACCCCCTCAACCTGCTAATTTTAAACAGATTATATTTACATTGTAAATTAAATCAAAGGTACAGATTACATTTCTATGTAAAAATGTTTGGCAAGAGCACTGGCCTTAGAGAGCATAATAATTGAATATTGTGAGATTGTTTAAAAATAAACAGCTGTTCGGTAGTGTCCCTGATCTTAGTTTTATAAACTGCTGCTGATACAGCAATGATTTGTATATTTCAAATTAAACCCAGTTTAAGACAGTTTCTTTTTTCACAGCCTGAATGCATTGAGTCAGTGTAATTGTAACAGCAGTGTACAAGTGATATGGTTAGAATGCCTAGACTTACTTTCTCTGGAAGAAATAAATAGAAAAACTCCCTAAAATTGAAGAAAGAGGGGTTTTTTTTTGTAGAATCCGTTTAATGATCTGCCCATTGGTCTTCCTCACTGGTTTAAAATATAATCAATTTTTTATTAGCATATATCATGACAATATTGTGCACAATACATACGTCATCAACAAATATATACACCACGTTAACAGTATTATGCTCTGTGTTTCTTGGTATCTTCCATTTGAGGATATCAGATATAATGTTCATGTTAAATGAAAGCAGCCTAGTTACATTCTGCAGAACTTTTAATTTATACCTGAAAATAGATCTCCTGTTATCTCATACAACAAACAAATATTCCTGGGCATTGTCATATGCAGATATTGTATTTTCTAATGTATGAATGTGTGAAATCCTCTCCTCATTAATTCAACAGGAATATCCTGGGTGAAGCCAGGTTTTCGTTTAAGTTCTTTTTCCGGATGCCTTTTCAACTGCTTTGTTTGGGATAATAATAGGGATTTTTCTGTTCCATATCTCACTTAAAGATGTTTGCAAGGTTGCTTCTGATGTGAAATGAAGATAAATCTTTCCAGATAAATACCTCCAAGTAAAAGAAAAAAAAAATTTTGCTTGTGCTATGATGGGAATCTTGTAATCAAAGATAATACAGAAGATTAGGTACCTTATGCCTGCATGGGAGCTAAAAGGCTGATTAAATACAGTTCTTCTGTAAGTCCCTGCATATATGACAGTCCCAGCAGCATTTTGAAGTTGTGTGGATAGACCCTTTTTCAACCCTAAGCTTGAGAATGGGAATTCTTCACGTATCCGATTCATATGATTAAGAAAGGTTTGTTAGTTTTCTTATTTCAGTTTTTCTTGGATACTTTTAATGTGCCATTTTTGAGATTGGGCATTATCATATTAACCTTTTGTTTTTTAATCCCCCTGATTTTTTCATTCATAACATAATAAATAGCTGTCCTCTGAGCAAATGTCACTTTCGTCTATGTTATTTAGACTGCAACAGGTTTGTTTTCAGACTTTGGAGGATGTAAAGCATCTGTAGTATCTGCAGAACAGAGGACAGTTTGGTTTGTCCGTATCTGAATTTATTCTCTTCCATTTGAGACAACATAGAGGTGAAAATTTAATGAAGTGTAGAAAGACCAACAGTACTATGAATGTCATTACCTGCATATACCTGATGCATCTTCTCTGTTCTTGTTACAGAACTGTACAGAACGTTTTTTTTCTGAAGTAGACTAGAAGTTTTTAGTGATTGAGTTGAAAAAAAGTCAGAAAGTAGTAATGTTGATTCCAACAGCCTGGATTGTAGATAAAGGCTCTGTTAAGTACCTACAATAGTGGGAAATGTGCCAAATAGTGCCAAAATATTTCTGACCTTTTCAAGTTAATTGTCTTGAAAGTCATCAGTATTCTAAAAGTTAGAAATTACACAGTGTAATAATATAGAAAGGACCTTGATATGAAACGAAGGATTAGGTAATGTCATGTTATCTTTCTTTTGATCTGATTGATCTGTTTTCTGATTTTTTTTTTTCTATTACCTCTCTTCTTAAAAATGTAAGTAGTGGACTGTTCTACCCGGGGAAGATTTTGTTAAGAAAATAATACATAGGTCTTCAAATTTAGGAAAAACTAGATTTAATGCAGATCAGGATACTGTCATTTTTTTCTTCAAGGGTGCACTGCTGTGTTGTGGTTAACTGCCTGTCCACCGGGAAACTCTGATCCTTTTCTGCAAAGCTATTTTCCAGATGGGTAGCCTGTATTGGTGCATGACGTTGTTTCTCCCCAAGTACAGGACTTGACAGTTTCCTCTGTTGAACTCCATCAGACTCCTGTCAGCCCATTTCCTTGGCCTATTGAGGTCCCTCTGAATAGCAGCTTATCCTCTGGCAGCAACAATCCTCTGGCTTATCAGCCACTTCTTCCAGTGTTGTGTCACCAGCAAACTTACTGAGAGTGCACTCTACCCCATCATCCAGATCATTAATGAAACATCAAACAATTTTGGACCCAAAACTTATTTGCTACATTGATTGCCACTTACACATTTGTAAAAGACTTCAGCAGGTTCAGCATCCAGAGGACTTTGGCTTTTCTAAGTGTCTCTGCATGCTTGGGCCAGTGTCTCTATATTCCTTCCAGGCTACCTATCCCTATTTTCACTCTCTGTATACTTCCTTATAGTCCAGGATGTTGCTTCTTTCCATGGTGTCTCCTCTCAGGATCCTGAGCTCCACCATCTCATGGTCACTGCAGACAAGGCAGCCTTCACCCTTCACATGCCCTTGTGCTTCAGCCTTCACATCAGCTGCTTTGTAAACAAGGTCCAGCAGAGCACCTTGTTTGCAAACAATGCCCGTATCCACCCCATCAAGCTGTAATTTTCAGACCTCTGTGTAGTTCACAGGGCTGCATAATAAATATGTGTCCAACAGGACATCAATTGACCAGGCAGAGATCAAGAACATCTTCTGGCAGCCAGAGTAATACTGAAAGGACCTGTTCTCTGGGGCTTTTAGTGCTCTCTGTGTGCAAGCAGGAGAACATTCATATTTATAAGTTGCATATACACCTAAAGTTACATTTTATGTCAAATCAACTAATTACAAGATTTGTAGATGAAAAATTTTTGAGACATCTAAAAGCATCTAATGTGTAAATTTTTCAGAGCTCTTTTTCTATGGACTTTTCAGGGCACCTTGTCATAAAAGAACATTTGGCCATGGTTCTCAAGAAAGTTCAGGTAAGGTAAGTATTCCCTGTATCAAGGAGAAAAGTTAAACTGATGGAGCTGAGACAGACATGCTGGACATAATTTGAAATGTGAGTGGGGAGAGACCTGTAGCTGGTAATGCAATTTGAACACTGGAAAGCAAGACAATGCATGATGAGCTTCAAGGAGGTCCGTCTACATGTCAAATTGTGTGCGCTTTGTGAAAATACGAGTGAGCACTTTCTAGATAACTGTTGTTTCTGCAGGATTTTTAAAATTCCCCTTATTTCCAAAACAAATTTCTCCTGTGTGATTCATTGAATGTTACTTAGTTCAGATGTCTAATTGACAAACAAATCCTTCCAGGTTTTGGAATCCTTCAAGTTTAGGGTTTGTTTTAAAATGCTGCTTTCTCAGATCTATCAATCAGTAGTGTCTACTTCACAAAACTGGATAGAATAGAGTGATTAGTACTACTAATGGGAAAATAGGAATTGGAAAGTGAATATTCAATGAAACTTTTTTTTACTGTATAGAGGAGCAGAAGTCAGACAGACAAATGTTCATTGGACTCAGTTTTCAGATTATATATAAAAATTAAAATAATACCATAATAACAACAGCAACAATTCAACAATTCAGTTATCTTCTATAAAGAAGAAAGATATTGATATTTATCTAGAAACTAATTCTTCAAAGAATTCATCATGAAGTATATGGAGAAGAAAGACAGAAGGGGTTTTCATTGTCATGGTTTCTAGGATGCCTCTGCCCAAGGGCCTGAAGGGCTATCAGGACGGGTAGGATATGTAGTGTTTCATTTATCTGTTGTGAAGTTAAAATTACACAGTTCTGCACAATAAATTTCTGACAGTCTTGGTCTAGCCTGACATGCTTGTCTTGAGTAAGCACAAAATATGTTCACAGTTTCATTTATGAAGAATAGCAAAATATATTTGAGAGAGAGGCAGCAAAGACTCAGACGTGGCCTTATAGTTCCAATCTACAAAGCAAGCAAAAGAGAATTTCTGGTGTGCTTGATTTATTGATTTTAATCTACAATGAATTGACAGAGCACTTCTGTCCTGCAGTGCACCTGTTAAAAAAATATATAATTGCAGAGAAGTATATGAAATAGATCATGGAAATGTTTCCTTCTGGTATTTCTTCTTGGCAGATGTAGTAAATGGTTATTCTTTTCATCATATGGTTCTCACTCTGTAAAATGTAACCTGCTTTTTCTCTACTACATAAGTCAGGCAAACTGCCCATGCACTAGCAGAAACAAAACAGATGACCTTTCTGAAACACTGAAATTTGTCAGGGCTTTTTAACTGGCATTTCATTTGTGTGTGCTGTAGTCACTTGAATTGGCACACTTTTTCTGACTTCACATTTCTCCATTCTCCGCATCAAATATCATTCATTTTGAAAATGAGCAGTGACATTTTATACTGATGCTTTATTAATCTTTAAAATTATAAGATCCAGTTTTTCTTTCTTTCTTTTTTTTTTTTTTTAATATCTGGAGCCACTAGAGGTTCTCTAAATTGAAGGCACTGGAAGCTAATTAGAATCATAGCAATAATTCTGCAGAGGGCAATGGCTCTAATAAGGAAAATCATGGGAGTGGAACATTTTCTAAACAATACCATTAGAATTCTTCTAACAGGTCCCAGTTAATGATATGGAAAAAAGACAAAAATAGAGTGTTATGTTAGACTTTTGAAAATCCAAAGCTCAGCTAAAAATAGCAAACACACCCACGTGGAGGTACTGGGGACATAGTCCTCTTCCTACCTCCTCCATCTCTGATATATTACTGGTTTGAGATAGTGATATAACTGTTTAATAAGGAAACAGCTGTGGAAATAAAAAAATGACATTACCTTGAATTTTTTTTTTTTAGTTTCAATTGAGGGAGCTATCTTCTTTTTGTATCTAATTCAATCCCGTTTCTTGTTCATTAATACTTTGTAAATTATAGATGAATGAACATAGGCATAATAACTTAGAAGAGTCAGTTCAATTAATAAGAGAGATTGCATGTGTTGTTTATGGTCCTCTTAAGTTCAAGCATATCCAATAACATGAGTCTGAGTGATGACAAAATATTACTCTTTCATTGTTGAAGTCAGATATTATTTAAAAAAAAATTCAAGGAAAAAATAATTAGCCCATGTCTAGGGACTGCCACATGAATATCCTTCAGCGAAAAATTACTTAGGCATTCAATATTTCTTGAATGACTTTATTAGAGCATATAAGGCATATTAAAACAAAATTCTCTCAGAGCACTGACACATGCCAGAGGGCAGATTAATGAGAACTGGATATCCAAGCCACCTGCCTGATTTCTGTACTGTCAATTTGCTGGAGTTTTAAGAAATTGCTAAATGAGTCCATAGTTTTTCATTGCCAGAAGTACAGAGTCCTAGACTTTCAATGGATTCCTGATCTATATAAAGGGTAACAAGACAATAACAGTCTTGACTGCAGGGGCATTCGTACCACTTCTGGCTATAATATCAATATAGCTGTCACATTTGTCACCCGACATGGCAATTGTGTGCATCTCGAAGAGGAGGCACTTGGTTTTCTGCAAAGTATTGTGGCTCCATATTCACAGCTGCTTAGTCACAAAGATCATTGTAGAAAAATTGCAATTACTTACACAATTGACACATTGCACATCGTGATCAAAACTGATATATCTCTTACTAATTTTCTGAGCTCTTAAGTAATTAATAAATCTGCACTCTTTTGAAGAGTTATACAAGTAAAACACCTCCTCTGCTGTGGTTGTTTTTATCACAATATATTATTTTTCAAAGGAAGAAGAAAAAGGCTAAAAGTCTTAAATGTCTCAGTCATGCTTTTTTCTCAACTTTTCAGAGGTGTATCTGGTAAAATGCTATGAAAATGTTGATTTCCCTCCCAGAGAAGCACTCTTTTCCTTTCTTGAATATACTCAGTTCTTCTGAGCTCTGTTGTTGATGGAAGAGTCTTTTTGCATCTCTCCTCGTTATTGACTAATTCTAACTGGTCGCAATCCACAGAAAGACGCCTCTCGTGCTGTTTGACTGACTATCAAAATCAGTGCTGCTGCAAGCTGCAGGTTGCCTCTGTATCATTATCCAGCTGTCATGGTAAAAAGTTTGCATGAGAAAAAAGCTTTATCTCTGGTAGCTGGTCTCAGAAATGTTTTGGCAAACCAGCAGCTCATGTCTGTCTCCTTCTGAGTGTTGACAGGGTTGTTCCTGTAACAGGAATGGCTGTAGCTATCCAGGTCTCAGTCTAATTTGTGTAGTGATTATCAGGAGGTAGAAATGAACAGACTTTTAAATAGAAATATTTGAGCAGAGAAAACTAATGAAAACTCTCTGCTGCATAGTTAATGAGACTCCTCGAAGCCTCTTATGGCGGCTTAAAGTACTAAGAATGACAAATATGAGAAATTTACCTCTAAATCCACTGGTTAGAGTTCTGGGCCTCATTTTCTTTGACTTAAAGATGTTGACTATTCTACCTAGAATACTTGTTGAGTATTCTACCTAGGATGATCTGAGGAGAGTTATAACCTGTGTTCTCCTACACCAGTCATTAAAAAAAATTTCAATTGAAACAAAGTAGTGTCATAGGTAACTGTCTCTGTAGAGTCTCTAGGGGGAAGTGAAAACAAAGATCCCTTCTCCATTCAAGTTGCAATTCCTCTTTGCATCTACATCACTGGCATATTTCCATGTCTTTATTTTAAGGCATGAAATCAACACAGTCAGCAATATCCTCAGTTCTCTGGACTTGCAGATCATTTGCTGGAACCATAACTTCACCAACATACCTGAATGGCCTTGCTTCTCTGTGGGGGTTACATTTTGGTGTGATCCTCGCTGTGGAGCTTTTCTGCACGATTCTTGTCATCCACCCTTTTATTTTCCTACTGCTACCTTTTTTTTTTTTATTTTAAAGACTGGAAGAAGATCCTGATGCCCACAGTTGTTGAAAAAGGTTTGATTGAGGTGAAAATGCCCAGGTAGATTGCAAAAGACATCTCCCATGCTGAAATCAGACAGATAATAAATTTGTCATCCCTTTGTAATTCAGTTCTACACTATGAAATCTTGGTATGCCCCACCATAAAAGAGGGAAATTCTGTCTACAAACAGATGCAAACTCATGCAAACTTAGATAGAATAGAATAAGAGTAAGAGTAGAATAGAATAGAATAGAATAGAATAGAATAGAATAGAATAGAATAGAATAGAATAGAATAGAAAGAATAGAATATTTAGCCAACTAGAATTTGAAAGGAGTTAAACTCAATCAGGCCCACAGGCTGGAATAGAGTGTGCTAAATTAGCATTCTAATTTAAGAACTATTTAGGTGTATCCCAGCTACAACTTTCCAAAAAAGAACAGTCTTCCTTATCCAAACTATCCAGAAAAGTTAGCATCATTCACTCCTTAGGCACAGAAAATTCATAACAGATTTTTTGCCCAGGGCTATGAGTTTGCTCCTGAATCTGGAGGATTTTTTTACTTTCTTTTCAGGATTTTCTGTGATTTGGTGCAATTTTCTCATTTTGCTACCTCTACTGAATTAATCACTTGATGGGGAGCAGTTGTGACTGAATAAGTGTGGTGGGTTTGTGTTTCTTAGTGAATTTTTTCTTCCTTTTTTCCAGTTGGTTACCAGGGAGACTACTGGCAGGGGCGAGTGTAATCATATGCAAATGCCAGACAATCAGAACCAAAAAGAAAGGTTGATCCCCCGGGACAGTCTTTGATATGGTTTGGAAAAACACAAAAGCGGGTGGGGAAGGTGTGTGCGTGTGGGGGGGGTGGGGGGAGCAGTCCCCGGCAGCCGGAAAAGAAGCTTTTTTTTCTCTCACTGCCTCTTCGTCCGGCTCGGGCAGACGTGGTGTGGGGCTCTGGCTCCTCGAGTTTTGGTTTCCCAGTTTCCT